>VOPJ01012269.1:0-98583 GCA_014673585.1 Semibalanus balanoides
TGCCAGGGGCTGCGCTACCGAGCCGTGCTGCCAGGCTGCGCTACCGAGGCGTGCTGCCAGCTGCGTACTGAGCCGTGCTGCAGGCTGCGCTACCGAGGCGTGCTCCGCCTGGCGATCTGCACCGTATCAGTCGCGACTGCAGCAGGGATCCAGCTCGAATCCAGTTCAGACGCGCCGAACACGGTGCGTTCAAGGTCACGTCTCGTCTCGGGGCGCCTCGTATCGGGGCGACCCGGTGACGGCGACAGCTTGGCGAGGCGGCCGTGTGCCGGTGACCGGTAGCAGCGGGATGGTATCCTCTGAGGCCGAGATACGAGACGCCGCCGCTCGGTGATCACTTACCGATCCGTTCCCGGTAACGGTCCATCTTTTTCTCGGCGGCGGGGACCCGCACATCTCGCAAACACACCTGTGAACGGCGTCACGCAGCGCCGCGCCGGGCCGCGGTGCGTCGGGATCGTCTCGCGAGCGCCGCCTACTCCGATTAATTCGAATAATCGGGACCGTTAATCACCTGGCGCTCGGTGAACGCGAGTGTAGTCCGAGGACGTCGTGGCCAACAGGCCGGTCTCGTTGTGAATCTGGAAGCATATTGTGGCCATGGGAACAGCTGCAAGGCTTAGTGCAGCGAACAGCCTGAAGGCTCACTGGTTCCCTAACCCTTAAATCGTACCTTCAAACCGGCCTCCGCCGGCCCAGGTGCTCGGGATTTGATCGCCCCGTGCGCGGATGATAGGCCCGATTGTTGGCGGTGGATGACACCCTTTCACGCGAGAATGCCGAGTAATGATGGGTGCTGTCGTGACTGCGATGGACGGGGGCCGGCGTGAAAGCTGACCCCTCTGCGGTCCGGCGGCGGTCCAGCGGCGGTCTAGCCGAGGTCCGCCGTGGTCCGCCATGGTGTGACCGTGGTCCGACGGTGGTCCAGCAATGGTCTAGCCGAGGTCCGCCGTGGTCCGCCATGGTGTGACCGTGGTCCGACGGTGGTCCAGCAGTGGTCCGACGGTGGTCCGGCAGTGGTCCAGCTGCGGTTCGGGCGCCAGGTACTACTCCAATTACTCGAGGGTCGGTGAGATGCAGCGATGAAAGGGGTTCACGCGCGGCGGTGGGAGGATGGGCGGGCGATCGCTCACCCCCGGCGCCGCCGCTGCTGGGGTGCAGCGATGTTATCAGGTCGTAGCGCCGCTCTGGTGTCGGTCGGTCGCGTCGGAGGATGACCGACGAGGTGGCTGGCGGGCATTGTTGGGGCGGTGGGATTGCGGAAGGGCTTGTTGGACACCGCGGCGAGAGTTAACCACTCTGTCGAATCAGCGGCACCCCCGCTGTGCGAGTATAGGAGGTGGTGTATTAGCATTCCTCCGCTGTGAGGCACGGCTCGGGAGAGGTATGTCGAGACTGGGTCAGCGATGGGTCAGACTGGGGTCAGTGATTGGGCAGTGATGGATTTCGGGGCCGTGTTTTCTCTCTCAGTGACTTTACTCCCGTCTCAGCCTTAGGCCTTTCGGGGTTCAGCGAACGCTGCCGAAGTAAAACATTCAGTTGAGATGCAAACTTTGCACAAATGAGTTATATTCTGACCACAGAAAAGTAATATTCTGGACTACAGAAATATAAAAAGGGGTATAATTTAGCGTGGTACGTATTATTACGTCGGAATTTATGTATTTATATTCTAATCTAGGTATATTCTAGAGCAGAATTTACTCAGTTGTGCACAAAGTTTGCACCTCCACCACCCCCCAGGGGGAAGCGCGCAGCATGACCCGGGATTAGCTTGACCTGAAGGGCTTGAGGCCGAAACGGGGTTAACTCATTGAGAGGAGCAAAGTACCGGTCCAGAAAGCGGCTAGAAATTCCAAAACGCTTTGGTTGATGGGTCAGCGGTAGGTCGAGACTGGTCAGCGATGAGTCAGTGATGGGTCACAGCGGTAGCGTCGCGAGACTGGGTCAGTGCATGGTCAGCGATGGGTCAGCGGCTTAAGGTCGAGACTGGACTCCAGTGATTGGTCAGCGGTAGTCCGAGGCTGGGTCAGTGATCGGGTCAGCGGTATGTCGAGACTGGGTCAGCGATGAAGTTCAGCGGTAGGTCGAGACTTGGATCAGTGAATGGGTCAGCGATGGGTCAGCGGCGTAGGTCAGACTGGGTCCAGTGATGGGTCCAGCGATGGGTCAGCGTGTGTAGGTCGAGACTGGATCAGTGATTGGTCAAGCGGTAGGTCGAGGGTGGGTCAGTTGATGGGTCAGCGGTTGGGTATGTCGAGACGGGTTCAGCGATGAGTCAGCGGTAGGTCCGAGACTGGATCCAGTGAGGTCAGCGGTATTCGAGACTGGGTCAGTGATTGGGTCAGCGGAGGTCGAGACTGGGGTCAGTGATGGGGTTCAGGCGGTAGGTCGAGACTGGTCTCAGGATGGGTCAGCGGTTTATGTCGAGACTGGGTCTAGTGACTTGGGTCAAGCGGTAGGTCGAGACTGGGGTCAAGTGATGGGTTCCAGCGGTTAGGTCGAGGCTGGGTCAGTGCATGGGTCAGCGGTATGTCGAGGGAACTGGGTCAGTGATGGGTCAGCGGTATTGCCGAGACTGGGCAGATGATGGGTCCAGCGGATAAGGTTGAGGACTGGGGTCAGGATGGCGGTAGCGGTAGGTCGAGACTGGGTTCAGTGATGGTTCAGCGGTAGGTCGAACTGGGGTCAGTGATGGGTCAAGCGGTATGTCGAGACTGGGTCAGTGATGGTCAGCGGGCTAGGTCGGAGACTGGGTCCATGATGGGTCAGGATTGGGCTCGAGACTGGTCAGTGATGGGTCAGCGGTATGTCGAGATGGGTCAGTGATGGGTCAGCGGACTAGGTCCGAGATCTGGGTCAGTGATGGGTCAGCGGTATGTCGAGACTGGGTCAGCGATGGGTCAGCGGTAGGTCGAGACTGGGTCAGCCAGCGATGGGTCGGGGATGGGTCAGCGATGGGTCGGGAAGGGGTCAGAGATGGGTCAGCGATGGGTCAGCGATGGGTCAGCGATGGGTCGATAAAGGGTCAGCGATGGGTCGGGAATGGGTCAGCGGAAGATTGGGAGTATAATAGCTGTAGGCTAACCCTGAAGCAGTGGGTCAGCTATGGGCCAGCGGTGGATCAGTTACGACCTTCCCTTCTGACAATGCTGCAGTACCGCTGCGAAGCTGCCTTGTCACGACTTCCGATATTCTGTCAGGCAGAAGTCTGCATGCTTGCGCTATCTCTGGACTCCCCTTCTGATACGCTGTCGGCGGCAGTCTGCATACTTTGGCTATCTCTGGGCTCCTCTTCTGATACGCTGTCGGCAGCAGTCTGCCGACTTTGGCTATCTCTGGACTCCCCTTCTGATACGTTGTCGGCAGCAGTCTGCCGACTTTGGCTATCTCTGGGCTCCCGATCCAGCGGCGCCGGTCAGTCGGCTGCCGCTCCCTCGCGTCGGTCCATATTCGGCCAGACCTGTCTCTCACGGAGTCGGACAGACTGACACTCCGCTGGCAGACGACTGGTCCGGGCACGTCTCGGGACCGTTACCTGTTCACTGTTCAGTCCCTGAGAACGGCCCGCGTGCGAACCTGGCGACCGAGCCGCTCCTGAGACCGAGCCACCGCAGCTGCAGGAACCGGGGTAGCCGAGGGGTATCTGAAGGTCTTCCGTTATTTCCTCTGCTGCCGGGCGAACTTCGTCCGTGAGCTGTCATTGTTCGCATAGGTATACCGCTGCTGAGGTCGTCTCATGCCGGCTGTCTCGCTGCGGCTGAAATCTCCACAGAAATGTCATGTCGTGCATACATTTGCAGTGGATATGCGTGACAGCGCGCAGCACGGCTGCAAAGTTTCCTCGCTATGTGTGGCGGCATTTTGGCGATAGCGCACAGTTCGGTAGGGAGACAGATTGGGATATGGGAAGGGTAGCGTTTTGTTCTCAGGCATTTGGCTACGGAATAATTGTGATGAGTTTTCTGTTGGTCAACGGATGGGACGTATCCCTTTGTGTTGTATAGGATTTCGCGTAGGATGATTGTGTATGTTTATCACATGTTGTGATTTTCCACTACAAATCCTTGCAGTCTCAGACAGATAGTTGTGGGACGTGGGTGGGATAAGCCCTTTAAAGCGGATCCAGTGTGCCACTGTTTGGGTTCAGTCGGTTTCTTATCTGACCACTTCATCACGCCAGTGGAGTCTGGAGCTGTCTGACACGCCACGGGAGCTCCACATCCCCACCAGGGCATAACTTCAGATACACATCAACAGTGCTGATCAGTGATAAACCAGGCTTTACCACCCTACCGTTCCAGCTGGCACCAGACACACGTCTCTCTTTCTTACTGCATCTCAGAACCATAACAAAAGACTCAGCCAATCGATGGCGCTGAGAATATGGTGGTCTTTTCTCTTCCAGTTCCAATTTCACGAACGGAGATAATTTTCGCCTGACTGTATACATGAAAAATAGGGATTTTGACATTTGGCCCAGCTCAAGAGAAATACTCTCAAGGGCAAGCGTTTCGTCTTCACATCCGTCTCTGACTGCCTCAATCAACCCTCCCCACCCAACCATGGCCGCCATCTCCCCACACCCGCCTGACCCTCTGCTCCGCTGCCTTTGCCCGCAGGCGCTCCACGACGAGATCAAGTGTCACCAGCGGATCGTGACGGGCGTGTGTCGCCTGTGCAGTCAGCTGGCGGAGGAGGGCGGCCGGCGGCGGCTGGTGCGCGTGTCGGACCGACTCGACACCTGCTGGCAGCAGATCTATCTGCGCGCCTACGAGTGGACCTGCCACCTCGAGGGCCTGCTCGAACAGTTCAGACAGGTGAGCTGCGCGCGCGACCCTCCTGGGAGAACGCAGAGGTATTGCGAGACATCGGGACGCTAACTTTGGCGGCATTTTTGTGTCGGTTATGTCAGCTGTACCGCCAAAAAATATTTTTTGATGGTTCCTGTTCTCATGTTCTATTGCTGATCCGTGAGGGGTGAGAACCAGGGAGAGGATTGAGGACTGGGTGGATTGGAAGTGGGCCGAAATGCCTGACAGTCTCAGGAGCACTGTCACGTGTCCGGTATGATGATGATAATGCGGACTTGCCTGATTGGTTTCTGTGTGAACTGGGCTGTGAGGCTGTCGATCGCGAGCCGCTATCGGCTGATCAGAAATCGGATCCCGCTCAGACCGGCAGATACACTCGATGTGTAGAGAGCGGATCACTGATGGTAAATCTGGTGTGCAGAGACTGAAAAGCGAGCCTCGCCTGCACGGTATACACGGTCTACTTTTCGGTCTCTCAGGATGGAGTGCTTGTGGATATACCTGCGAAGCCCATCACTGAACTCCTGGCCGAGGCTTATCGATCAGTCATGCTGTCGTAATCGATATCATGTTTGCGATGTTTTTGCGAGTCAGACGTTTTACTGTGCGTTTGGTGGGCGTCCTCAATCATCTTTTGTCGTGACGGGAGATATTCTCAGTCAAAAGAATGGTTATAATTACTCGCTCGATATCTGTCGGCTTAAAACATATTATTTATCTTACTGGGTGACAGCTAACAGATGAGTGAAGTCGGCGCGTCAGATCTGTCCCCGTCGTTCCCCCGTCTCTCCGACGTTCGCTCAACGTCGTCGCGTCGCCCGTGCGGTAACTGATGGAATTCATTTGGGAGTCAAATTGACCGCGCCGTGCTCCAGTTCGCTGCCTTGACCTTCTGAAGTGGCGCCGGAAATGGCACGACGGCGGTCCCACGCGCGGCGCCGTCCATGTGACTCCGGGGGATAGCGACGGGGACGGTGACAGGGACGGCCCCAGCGGCAGGCCCCGTCCCGGACATGATTTGGCATTCAGCAAGCCATCGACTTTTTCCCGGGGAGGCGACACACCTCCGCGCGGCGTTTAGCCTCTGAACCCGGGAGGAGCGGGGAGCGGCTTTCGGTGTGATGGATCGACAGCAGGTGAAGGACGCCAAACCTGGCGCATCTGCAGGTCCGCCGCGTTCGTCGAGCGTGACACAATGGCCTCGCAGCGTCGAGAAGCAGTATCTGCCGCCACAGCAGCCGCGTATTTACTGCAGACATCACTCATCAGTCACCAGTCACCAGTCCGTCAGTCAGTCAGTCCGTGACCACCGGCCGTGGCGAGCGGTGGACCGCCGCCAGTTTGTGTCGGTCTACTCAGAACGGTGCCGGGCGTCTGGCGCTTCACATAATTCATGTGGGAACCGGGAGGAAGGCTGGGAAGCGGCCGCCTCGGCGGCTGTGTCGCCGGCCGGCCGACCGGATCATTATGCCAGGATCAGCCGGCGGCTCTGTTGTCGCACGTGTCGCGCCGGCTGCCACCTACGTCACGTTACGCACCGCGCTGATCCGCGCTCGCTGATTGCGCGTGCGCCGCTTTGTGCGGCCGTCTGTCGTGATATGGCGGAGGCCTTTGATCGAGCTCATTGTCCACCATTGACGGCCAGCCACTGTAAATTTCCCATTAGCGGCGCCGGCAATGGCGCATATATTTGCAGACTCATGCGAACGGCCAGTTAGGTCAATCTCCTGCCCTGTGGCCGGGCTAAACCGGGGCTAAATTCGGGGGTTTTGCAAGGGAGTGTATTGTGGCCGCCCCAAACATGACACACGCTTGGTGGGGCAACTATAAATCCCGAGCTTACACTGGCTTTATTGAAATATACAGAGTGCTGCGCTCCCCTACCTGCTCTAGGGGTTAAATTGATGGGCAAACGCAAACAGTGTAGTCTAGGCAAACAGGGGACGGGAGGGAGAGGCAGCGTCGACCCCAGTTGGTTTCTCTTGAACCGCTGCCTGGTGCGTCGCGCAGATGGGGTAAATTGTGACGGATTGTAACCGGATGAAGACAGATGCACTTCTGGGAGGGGACGGCTCTCGGGACCGACACCCTCCCTGTCCGTCAGAAGCGTCCTCAAGTGGCAGGCGGTGAGGGGTGTCGTGATTGTGCCCATGTCATCGTTCCGGGTGCGCGCTGGCTTCGGGCGGCTCGACACTCGTACGCGCGCTTCCTCTATGAGATAAACGTCCACTTCCTCCCTTGATTTGCATATGAACACGCCGCTGATATGCTGCTCAAGTAGACAACGTATCTAACTAGCGCTGGGGACTCCAAAGGGCAGCGGTCGCCGTGCTGAACGGCTCCCCTGCGCGGTGTTGGGTTAAAACTATACCCACGGGCGGAGGCGTTACCGGGTCAACCCATGTGTCGTGTGGATGGATGTGCTATGCCCGCAGGCGGTATTTGTCGTGTCAGCTATACCCGGAAGGCGGTGGTGGTCGTACTGAGCGGCGTCCGCAGGCGGTAGTAGTCGCGGCCTGGTTACAATCAGGTCAGGACGCGGCTGAGCCCAGTAATTGAGGTGTGGACGGCAGGCGGCAGCCGTCCGCAGAAAATGGGTTGCGTGCCGCGGCTCCGGCGGTTCTGAGACTCTGACGGCTCCGGAGGCGGCGGCCCAAAAGCCGTCATCAGGCGCCCGCCAGCGAACCGCCGCTGGTGGTACTGTAGCAGCGTGTCTCTCGTGAGGTGTGGGCCGGGCGGGTCACGCAGTCCGGCCGGAGCACCGCTGCGCAGTGGGTCAGGGCTCGCTTCTCAGGTGAGCGAAGTGTACGTGCTAATGGCGTCATGGCCTTCATCAGCGCGGAATGGATCATCGTCGCCGAATGGATCATCATTTTGAATGACGATGTAGCGGTGTATTTGACGAGCTCGGAGATTGTAAAGATGAAAGTCGGATTGATGTCAGCTGAGCCACAGCTCTTCGTCAGTGTCTCGGTACGTTCTACTTTTTCAACTATGCTTAATAATGCGTGTCTTTTTGTGGCATTATTTCTGCCCTGAAAAACATACTTCCAATGATTTATCCTCGGTTGATTGATTTATCCTCGTTCCCACGTGACTTACAAGTTTGCAGGCAGCTTGAAATGCTGACTCATGCTTCAACAATCTACCATCTACATGCATGTTTGGAATATTTAGGTCAGTTGTAACTTATCTGTTCTCCTAAGGGAGAAAGACTGATGGTTGCCATACAAGGCTGAGTTATGAAATATAGATGTACATTTATCCTTATTTAAATACTTATATCTTAGCCCGCCAGCTATGATAGCACATTTTGAATGTCACGTTCTTTCCATCGCTAATATGAAAACTCTAGTATACATGAGTTTTTCGGCTCATATGCCGAGGTCTCTACAGAAAATTGTTGGCTCTCCGTATTTATTAACGTAACTATTTGCTTTAGAAATAAACCTTGATCTGTTCACGCCTCCACCAGTGCCCATGCGGGGAGCGAGCCTTTGACTCTTACGTCACTCTGTGCACCTTTAAAGCTGCCATTTATCAGTGCTCAGAGCTCGCACACCTTGGTCTGCCTTCTCCGATAACTCCTGTATAGAGATGTGTCTACCTTACTGGACCGACTTAGTGAACTTACTGACCGTGAGATAAATTCGACCCTCCGTCTATGAGGCGGCTTTGTGTGCGTTAATTGCTCGACTTGCTTGGTTTCGATGCCGAGCCAGTGGCGCCCCCTGCGACAGGTCAGCCCCGCCCCCTCTCTGTCTGCCCTGTGACCCCCAGTGGCGCCCCCTGTGACAGGTCAGCCCCGCCCCCTCTCTGTCTCCTCGGTAACCCAGTGGCGGCCTCTGTGACAGGTCAAGACCCCGCCCTCTCACTTGTCTCCTCGACCCAGCTGGCGCCCCTGTACAGGTCAGCCCCGCTCCCTCTCTGTCTCTTCTGTGACCCAGTGCGCCCCCCTGTGGACAGGATTTCAGCCCCGCCCACCTGCTCTGTCTGCCTGTGACCCCAGTGGCGCCCCCTGTGACAGGTCGCCCCGCCGCCCTCTCTGTCTTCTGTGTGACCCAGTGGCGCCCCTGTTGCAGTCCGGCCCCGACCCTCTCTGTCTACTCTGACCCAGTTGGCGGCCGCCCTTGTGACAGGTCAGTACCCCCCCCTCTCTGTCTCTTCTGTGACCCCAGTGGCGCCCCCTGTGACAGGTCAGCCCCCGCCCCCTCTCTGTCTCCTCTGTGACCCCAGTGGCGCCCCCTGTGACAGGTCAGCCCCCGTCCCTCTCTGTCTTCTGTGTGACCCAAGTGCGCCCCTTGACAGGTCATGCGCCCTGCCCCCTCTCTGGTCTCTTCTGTGACCGCCAGTGGCCGGTCCCCCTGCGACAGGTTCAGGCCCCCGCCCCCTCTCTGTCTGCCCTGTGGACCCAGTCGGCGCCCCTGGTTGAACAGGTCAGCCCCTCTCTGTCCTCCTCCTGTGACCCCAGTGGCGCCCTCTGTGACAGGTCAGCCCCGGTCCCGCCTGTCCCTCGGTCACCGCTCGGCGCCGCGCGTCCCGACTGACCGCGTTATGCGTGCTCCACACGCACTCAGCGGCCACTAACGGCTCCATTATGAGCCGCTAACGAGCTACCGTGTGATTAGACGCGAGCTGACCGACGGGTAGCGGCTGGTGGAGCAAGATTGACCGCGCTTAGTCACGCTGGGCACGAACTTTAGGGCACTAGACCAGGGACTAAAAGAGCTAGGGTTGAGATACATACCAGGCTGTTTTATGGTAGATTTCTCGGAGGGTGCGGGGCTTTCTCAGATCTGGTGGTAAGGTAGCTCGGGATGTTTACTGGTGCTGTTTGGGTCACATTTGTTAACGAGAAAAAGACAGATTGCCGCGAGCCGGGCTTATATCATTAGTACTGTGTAGGCGTTGGGTTTGTTCTGTTCAGAAGGCCAAGGTGAGCCGTGGTGTGCGAGTCGTTTACTCCAAGGCCAAACTGGTGTTAACGGTCGTACAGCCCGACCCAGCGCCGTGCCTGTCACTTCCCACGCACAGGCAAACACGTTTTCTGACGCTTCCTGAGCTGCGTTTGACGCGTCTCGATCGACGTTTTAGGCAGTCGGTCGACGTTACTAATGGAATACCGACAATCTGCATGCAAACTGCTGTAGCGACCTTGTCAGTTCAGGTCAGGGTCTGACTGAGTGTGGGATGTATCCGAGAAATGTTTCTACCTTGCTGGACCGGCTTAGGTGAGGTAAATTCCACCCTCCTTCGTCTATGAGGCGGCTTTGTGCGCGTTAATTGCTCGATTTCAAGCGGGGCGAGATAATGCGAGCATTCGACGAAGCGAGAACTTATACACGCGCCCGGAGTGGACAAAAGGCTCGAAATCTCGAACCTTTTGACGGCTGATGGCGGTCGAAAGCGATGCGATCTCATCAGGGGTCGTTAATGCGCCGCTCTTGATGTCAGCCCCGCCTGCTGTCTATTGCGGCCGTAGGAAAGCGTCGATGAGGTCAAGAAGTGACCTCTGAGGAGCTGGCATTGTGGATACCGACAGGTGGCGACACGCATAGTTTCGCCACGAACCGACGCTTAGTTTCGCCACGAGTAACTTTCGTTCGCGCTCTGGCGGACGAAACTTGCTGCGTTCAGTCACCGTGCTGCCTGTCCCAATAGTTCCTCAGGTAGTCACCAGAGGTCACCGCGTGAGTTCACCTCAGTCGATTGCTGCACGGCCGGCCGACGGTATCCAGGCGCGTTCTGCTCTAATTTGACATACTGTCTGACTGGCGTTTTTTGTCGCCGCTCCGTTGTGACAGGACGTCTCGGTATTGATCTGTCGGTGAAAGGAGAGGTCACCTGTGATTCGTCCCCTCCTTTATGGGATGGCGCCGTGTCGCAAGCACTGGCCGAACGCTTTGTCCAGTCGGGCAGTAGAGTCAAAGTAGAGTCCGGCGGTCATTCTATCGAAACCCGAAGGCTGGCAAACGTTCAGCAATAAATGAAGGGATTACCCAGTCAATGTTCAAAAGCGGTTCAAAGATGGTCCAGCGACGGTCTTTAGCTGGTCTAGCGACGGTCTACAGCAGGTTCATAGCTGGACCAGCCTCGCCGGAAGCTGGCGGTCGCCGGTCCCCGGCACGGTCTGGCGGCGCCGGACGAATTCAGGTGAGACTGATCACCTGGCCGGTCGGGACGCGATTTGATTGGCTGTCGGCAGTCACGTGGTATCGACCCGGAGTGGCGCCACGTACCCCGCTATGGGGCACACGCCTCCCTCCCGCCCCCTGTATCCCCTGCCGCCCCCGCTTTAAAGTGCCGCTCCTGCCCCACCAGATAATGAGCGGGGTGATTGAACTGATGGGCTGGGCGTTCGAGGCTCCAGGGAGGGTGGGGGAGGGGCGCACGGTAGTGGCACGATCATAACGGACGCGATGCGCGTCCAGTTTTTAAACGACGCCGACAGATCCGGCCGCAGGAAATCGATTATCGCCGTGCACGAGCAGCTGAGCGTCGCGTCCCAGAGGTAACGGTAACGGTGCCGCAGGAACTGGAGCGTGGTGACGGCGGGGGTGGCGGCGGCAGAAGACACGGTCTGACGCAACCTGTCCTGTTCTGCACACTGCACAGCCGTCTGTCGGCACCAGCAGGGGACTGCTCCTCCCCTCGGCTTGTCGAGACGGTTGATCGACAGGCCGACATAGTCCCGCCGCCCCCAGTCGGTCATGATGCACTCTCGACAGGGCCGTCACCGTCACACAGTCCTGCTCCCCTCCGTCGGTCGGAGGAGCCGCTGCCGCCCCGGACCAGCTGTTCGTGACGGCTTCGCTCGCCGGACGGCTCTGTGATGGGCCGTGCGGTGAGCAGAGTGGCGGCTCATTCAGGCCAGGCGGGCCGGCGGAGGGCAGCAGAGGGCGGCACCGCGCGGCACCGCTCTGTCCGTGACAGGCCGGCCCGCCCCTGAGGGGCTTCTGGCCAGCGGCGGTGACAGGGAGACATCCGATCCTACCCGGCACACGGCTGCCGGCCACACGGGATGATTAAACCGAGGGGTGGGCCCTGGGCTCCAGTGGTCGACAATGCGGAAGACTACTGAGTGCTGGACGCTGGGTTCTTTGTTGGTTAGTGGTGGACTTGTGACGTCACAAAGGGAGGTCATGACTGCGGCTGACATAGTTCACGCTGATGTGACCCGACGTCCGCAGTTTCACCGGCGCAGGCGACGCTTCTGAGCTGCGCAATACACAATGCCGCGCTCGCGAAACACGCATGGGACTCCCGGGCTCTCAGGAGTCCCATGCGTGTTTCGCGAGCTGCATACGCTGACCGAGGATAATCTTACAGGTTGTTGGACTTTTGAATGCTTGCAACCCTCCGTCCAAATCGGACAATGTTCGGAATTTGTTCCGGCGCTCTGCAACTGACAGGAGCTGCTTTCGTCCTTCCGGTGTTGCTTTTAATTTATAGTCTGTCAATACGTCTTCCTCTACTCTAACGTCCCATTGTTACATATTTTCCACAACGGAGTGCATCGTTTGATAATGCGCTAGTTATGTGCGAATAGCATGTTTCAGATCACTGTACAATACCTGCTGCAAATGAAAGTGGAACAGACGTGTGTGCAATGTGAGATGTGTTCAGTTCTGATGTCATCTGCCTTTGTTTGCCTAGCCTGGGGGAGAGCTGCTTTGTTCACACGGTGGAATCAGTTAATCGCTGAGGCTTCCTGCCGTGACGGAGCCGTTCTGGTTATTCCAGCTGGTCTGGTTATACGGGGTATTTGATCGGGATCAGGTAGAGATCTAGTGAAACCCACAGCGCCGGTCCCGGCCGCCGCTGTTAGTTGTGTCGCAGTGATGCTTCTGTGCAGTGTAGCGCCAGGCCTGCTCTGTTCGGGAGGGGAGTTTATCACCACAGTGACGGTAACGTAAAGAGGCCCTTCATTCTGCCCACCCCTCACTTAATTCCCCCTCCACACTCATTCAGTTTTTGTGCGCGGCTGTGTGAATGGGCCAGCTCTCCTCCAGATGCGAGTCGAGTGTGTTGCGGCGGTTTTTACTCGGCGCTGGATGGCGCGTGTCACTCCCCCCCTCCTCCTCTCCATCCCATCCCCCCCCGACTCGCCGCACTGCTCTGCGTCTGTACCGGTACACGGTACACGTCCTGTACCGGTACACGGTACACGTCTGTACCGGTATCCGGTACACGGTCGCAGTAAACAGCTCCCTACAGCCCTTCATGGGCGCTGAGTCGGCGCGCACCTCACGGCCTTACTCGTGTATTGTATTAGCTTACGAATCATTCCATGTAAATGGCTTAATGTTCGATTATTTCCTCGGATGTCTGTCCGAGCGGTGCGACGATGCGTCGGCCGCCTTCTTTCCCGGAGCGTGGCACAAGAGCGTCGGCGGTGATCCTCCCCGGATAGAAGTGCGCGTCTCTAAGCGCTCCACGCACCGTGGGAACCTGAGCCGGGAGGAGGTGGAACGTTGCGCCCTCCGGCGACAGAGGGCGTCCCCGACTGGCCAGGCGGCTGACAGATCGACGGGGCTGTGTTGATCTGTGGGGTGTGATTTGTATACGGTGATGGGAGCGCTGGTGTGATGCTGGAGTGAAGAGGGATGGCTATGCGTCTCCCCAGCTGTACACTGCAGCTGGCGGTTATAATGATATCAGTGACTGTTTTGTCGCTGTGATGCTGTATAGAGGATGTCAACACGGCTCTTGGGAGGTAGTCAGAACCGAGGGGAATCGTCTCATTACTCTGTGTAGGCAGTATCAGTTCGTGGGGAAGCCAGTCGAGGTGGGAAGGCTCGAGAAGGTGGGGAAGGCTCCAGAAAGCGGAGAAGGGGACAGATGAAAGGGGTGTCAGGCGTCAGGTCACCAACCCGACGCCTGCCACCGGTCTCCGCTGGAATGCCACGTCCTGCTCGACTCGTCTGTACACGAGGCGGGTAGGACGGCGGCGTGTAAATGGTTAGGGCGGAATGTTTCATTCGTAAGCGATTATCCCTTGTTGATGTCGACGGCAGCGCCGCACAGCGGAGAACCCTGTAATCACGGGCCGTTTGGCAGCCGCGGGAGAGTGAAGAGAGAGGATCTCCTGCGGTAACTGCGCGTGGCGAACAATGTCCGCGTGTTTCTTTAGCGTCATCTCGGTCCGATGTGAGAGATGTTTTGAAGGCCAGTGTGTGACATCAGCACAATGAAAACAAACCCTCAATGGGCACTTGTCCTTGGGGCGTCAGGGGTGCTTTCGTGCCTGCTGGGTCTCCCTTGGTGCCCATGGGAATTCCATCCCAGGGACACCCAGGCACCACCATCATCCCAGGCACCACCGGAATGCCTCTGATCTCCCTCCGCGCACCAGTGTGGCGAGTGTGCCGAGGTAATAGACCACGAGATGAGTGTTAGTGCCTCCAGGGACCCCGCAGGCAGGTCTCTAATGACGTCATCGATCCGGATCAGCCGGAGGAAAGCTATTGGCCATTCGGGTGTGCAGACAAATGGTCTGTCGTTCCGCCCCTTTCCTTTTCACCGGTTTCTTCACTCCTCCTCCCTCTAGACTATCGATTGCCGCCATCCGATCGACTGCCGTGTCCCGCCCCTTCGGCTTCGCTCTTCATCGGTAGACGGTGATGACGATAATCGCTGTGATGGCATCCTGCGGGATTCGGTAGACTGGCTCTTGAGGATGCGGTGTAGGCACTGCTGAGGCCTTTGTGGACGTGGACGTGGAAGTGCTGTTGCTTGTTATTAGTTAGCCGCTGGTATCGTGTGTGCGGTCGCGAATGATAACGTCCTGGAAGTGTTAATCAGCCTGATGTGATGATTTCCGACACTCGGGAATCAAAGACCAGCGAAAGAGCTTTGAGTCCGCTTCAAAGAGCGTGGCATTAAAGCGAGCTATTTTTAACCGCGATTTTAAGTATACTTTGTACCCATTTTTCCGCGAGTTGCGTTTTAGTGGAATGGGTTGTGATTAACAAAAGCCGGTTATGACACCACCAGCGTATATAAGGCAACTCGTTTATGCCAACAGGTTTATAGTTTCTTTTTCGACCTAGTTTCGCTCTAGCCTACCCGACCGACTGAACGGCTCCGTATACGGTATCCCTGTATGCAATGACGTCACTGCCTGTCTGTGACGTCACCATCACGTGACGGACGTGCCACCACCATGCCACCGTCACGACACTATAATCATCCTTCCGCCACATTCCGTGACGGTTCGTCACGCTGCGTGACGTTCCATTCCGGAGGAGCTGCCGGCCGTGACGCTGACACTGGGGGTTTCGCCATCACCAGCCTCTCCTATGCAGCGGACCGGAGGACTTGGAGAACCTCGTGTACCTAGAGCCGCCGAGTTCAGCGCAACGGACAGAAGAGTTGCTGTAGAGCATCCAATAGTCGACGGCTTCCAATGAATATATCAATAAATCATGCATCCACTTTGCTCTGAAGATTTAATAACGAATACGTACTAGGTAGGTTCGTCGTAGTAGTAGATAGAAAGTTCGCCAGCTAAATTTGCCAAGCTGTTCACAGTGATGTCAGATCGCGCGTCCAGACAGTTGTGCTGCCTCCTCGTCTGGGCTGCCTCCTCGTCTGGGCTGCGTCCCTATTGTTGTATCTCGACTGATCTCGATTGACGAGGCTGGGCGCGTGTTGTCATCAGTGGTCGGGAGGGACTGCGCCGTCATAGCAGGGACAAATCGCAGCCCCCGCCGGGACAATCCTGGCGCCCTGATGGGCCTTGCGCAGCGGCTGGAGGGCGCTGGTGGAGGAGCGGTGTCCGGTAGTGGTGACGCCCAGCGGGGGATGCCGAGGGGACTCCTCTCTCTGTGTCTTGTCTCTCTGGCACACTGCATGCTGGCTGCTGTGGGGAGAACGACGATTCAGGGCATCGCAGTGGCTATTCGCGTAGCATGGCTGACTGGCCGCGCTGGTGAAACGAATGGGACTATGAGAGGGGAGGGTACTGGATGAGTTACTGGGTTCTGCTCTATTCTGTTGTAGTTTCAAGCCCGGCTGTTTTCTATAAATGAGGAGAATCTCAAACTGACATGCTGTTAAGCTTGCCTCGTGACGACCCTCGCCGTCTTGTGAACTGTGCCCCCCCCCCCCCTCTCTGTGATAATCTGCATCCAACCGCAGCTGATCGTGTTCTGATCCCGCACGCTGACGTATCTTTCCTGTTTCCGCAGGGTATCCTGCCTCAAGTGGAGGACGGCTACTCGGCTGACGAGGACGAGCGTGAGCCACTGAGCAAGGTCCGTCGACTGGGCCACTGTGACGAACCTACCTCGGCACACAGCGTCCACTCCGATACCGGCTCATTTTTCGAGGTGAGTTACCGCTGCTTTGATTATCCACTCGCTGTAAGAAGTATTCTCACGGGCCCTGCTCACTGTTAGAAATACTCTCTTGGGACGGCACATGGGTGTGGTATAAACTGTAGACTGCTAAATTGTAAGATTTTGATCAGGTTAACAGGACTGCTGGCGTGCATACACTTTCCAGTTTCCATAGCGTCGTTATCACAAAGTCACGGATATGAACTGTGTGAGTGCTGTCCAAACTGACTACACTCCATTCGACGACAGCTGAGGGCGGGGCGGCCCAGGTTGGCCCTCGTCGTGACTCGGTCCACCACGCCTCGTTTATCCCTTTGACAGATGGGCGGCTTGTCCGCCTCGCCTCGCCTCTGTCCTGACAGCTGGGCGGCCGGCTGGCTGTTATTGTGAGTGTGTTTGGGCGGATGACAGCTGGACCAACTCTGGACTGTTTTGCTCTCTCTCGCGCGCTGATTGGGTAACGCTAATGGATGCATCGTCATCGGTCGCCGGCGTCGGTCGCGACGGCGGCGGCGTGCCCTGTCGATGTGAGGAAACCTGCTCCGTCTCTCCGTGGTGGTGATATTGCGCCACACTCGTCTCTCACGCGTCATCGACGCCGCTCCGGTGACGGGTGTGGCGCGGCGGAACGCCGGCCGCGGTGTTGCCTAAACGCGCCGCGTCGGTGTG
This sequence comes from Semibalanus balanoides, assembly GCA_014673585.1. Lineage (NCBI taxonomy): Eukaryota > Metazoa > Arthropoda > Thecostraca > Balanomorpha > Balanidae > Semibalanus > Semibalanus balanoides. The sequence goes on from VOPJ01012269.1 coordinate 16,826, forward strand.
TCGGAATCGCTGCATTGAGAGCCGTGATGGGATGCTGTTGTGTCTCGTGGGGCGTGGCCGGCACCGGACAAAGCGGCCTCTCCGCGGCGCCTCTGTTGGTGGAACAGCCGGAGGCAGGCGCCGAGAGTGCGCGTTCCGCTGGCCTGTGTTGCACCTGTCGATTGAGCGAGGCACGCGGGAAGTTGCGAAACGCTGCTATTTCCCGCGCGCGCTGATTATGCGCCGCAACCTGTGCCGGTGCAGGTGTGTTTATAGCGTGAGACGGAACCCTGCGAACACATCCCACTGCTGCGGGTGAGATTAGACGGTCGGGCATCCGGGATAACTTTGCAAGCGTTCTGCATACCTAGCGCAGGTTACTCCTGAGGTCACTATGTTTACGAAAGCCTGTGACAGGCTGAGAACGCTACGCTGCTGTGGGCCAGTCTCGTGACCTTGGTGGACTCGATCCACGTCCAGATGGAACTGAACAAAGTGACTAAGGTGACGAAAGTTGCTTAGAGCGGCGGAAATAAAAGACAGAAGTACGGCGTGTCTAATGTCCCAGTGTGATTGTCGGGAGCTGGAATGGCGGTGCCGATGGCGGCGACAGCAAAGGTGTTGTTCTGTGGTCCCGTTCCTGTGGTCGCGTTACCCTCCGCGCGTGCTTGCCTCTGTGTTGTTCGTTGCGGTCACTTTGCTTGCCTACAATGTTCGTCTGTTTTCCGGGCGTGACGCCCACCAGCCGGCGTTGTAAAGCCCGGCTGTGTTTACTGCTCGTGGAGAACATCAGCGGCGGTCCTCAGACGGGCGGGCGCCTTCGGGAACCGGCGAGGTCAGAGCGTAGCAGTAGGCTAGACCTGTTACCGGGTCAACCCATGTGTCGTGTGGATGGATGTGGTGATGCCAGATGGTCCCCCTGTGGATCCAGGACCTCTGAGGCTGGCACTCGTGTGTAAAGCAGTAGGACAAACGACAGGTGACTGCCATAGCATTTGTCAGTCACCTGTGTCTGCGAGCGGTGAGCCGCCTCTTTCATCTGTCATATTTGTCGGTCGCGCATCCGTGCGTATCCATTCGAGTTCATTGTTGACTTCTGCATCGCTGGTACAGCGACGGAAGTCAGGGCGTCAGTCAAGTCGCCGTCGCTGGGTAGTGGTTGTGAAGTCGGTAGCGAGGCATTTATCGAGCGGTTATTGTTCACGTGGGTACATACTACATACCTATGTCTGCTCGTCAGTCTGTTGTGGGCCGTTGCCTACCATTAAAATTCCGCCGCACGCCTTCGTTCGGGAATATTGAGTGCACAATTCACTGGGGGAATTACTGTTGTGAACCTCGTTGCACTCGGTTAGTACTTAGTTTATGGTTCGCATAACTTCGGTCTTCCACTGCGGAGCTTAGCCGAACGTTATACAATGGTGATACAATCGATCTTGTCTGTGCAGCTAAGTTACCTGCGCCTTTCACATCGTCCAGCATGTGTCCTTGCTGGCGGTGTCACAGCCGAAATAGCCTCGAAGATAGCGCTAGAGACGATGACACGTCCTAAGCCGTCCGGCTGGGCACGTATCATCACATCCACCCTATCATCACCATGTCATCGTATCCCGACGGACGTTTATTTATGCGTGTCAGCGGCCGTCGGCCGACGTCTCTGGTGCTGTCACCAAGTCGCCTCGCCGTGTAGAGAGGACTGCTCGGGGTTATATCCACATGTCTGTCCCCCGCTCGGACCCGCCTGTCCGCGCCTGAGTCCTCATATCGCCACCTGAGTCCTCATATCGCCACCTGAGTCCTACCCCGCCTGAGTCCTGCTATCGACACCTGAGTCCTGCTGCCTCTGCCTGAGTCCTCCTATCCCCGCCTGTTGCCGCTTTAGTCCGCCTATCGCCACCTGAGTCCTCCTGCCCCTCCTGAGTCCTGCTATCGCCACCAGAGTCCTGCCCGCTCCTGAGTCCTCCAGAGCCTGCCTATGGCCGCCTCTGTGCCAGGACGCCTCCACCACCGTGCGTCAGACGGCAGCAGACACCGACGCGACTTTTTGGTGTCGATTTAACGGCAATTAGGATGTGTCTGTTTTTGCGGCGTGTTTAGTCCGCACTGAGCCTCGGTGGCGTGACAGCCCGCCCCCGTGAAGATGGGCGGGCTGGTCTGACCGGCAGTCGGGAGGGAACGGACGTGCAGGAGGGCAGGATAGATTGGACGGTTCTATTATTTTGTTCAGGAAGCTGTACTGTTTCTGTGACCAGATTCCCGGCCTGACTAATGACTATTGGCTGTGAGTGTGGTGTATGGCTGTGAGTGTATGAGTATGTGTGTGACAGTGCCTGTGTCAATGGTTACTGTATACCTTGTCCTTGCCTGTGACTATTACCGATGCTGTATCATGTGTGTATGTCTGTGTGATTCTGACATGGTCGGGTCGTGCAGCAGTAGTCTCTGGTCTGGCCGGCTGTCGGCAGTAATTCAGCGGGCGGGGCGGACGGAGCCGCGGACCTGGGACCTGGTCTCTCGATCACAGTCAGCACCTGTCGTGCCACGTGTCGTGCTTTGTCGGCACTCTACCCCCACACTTGCCGCAGGGGCGCACTCAGTGGGAGGCAGCGCGTTCCGTAACCCCGCTGGGGTGCTGGTTAGGCGCGCGCTGAATAGGATTTGATTCGGGGCGTAAAAACTGCTGCCTGCCAGCTGTCGTAAACAGCAGATGATGACATGAGGGATTATGGTGCGTGGCAGGGGTGCGTCCACTGCGTCGCACTGACGTGATTGTGTGATGTGTGATGACAAACTGGGGGCTTGTTTGCGGAGTACGACGGTGGTGTTGACGCAATGTATCCCTGTGTTGCAGGACGACTACCTGCCCAGTGTGTCCGGCATGAAGGTGCTGCAGGCCTCCGCCGGCAGCGGGCCGACCTCGCCCGCCAAGAAGGTGGAGCTCGAGGTGCTGGACATCGGCTACTCCTCGGAGAACTCCGGCGGCCAGTCGAGTGACTCCAGTGACGCCGCCGCAGCCGCCGGCGGCGTGCTGTCCAGTGGGGTGCGACGCGCCGCCGTCAACACCTCCAACGTGCGCTGCGAGGTCGTCACTGCCGACGGCAGCGTCTCGGACGACGCCGCCGCCGACGGTTGCCATGGTGACGACGCGGCGGCGGCGCGGCCGCCAGGCGGCAGCAGCGTCGCCGGCGGCGGCGACGGACCGGCGGACGCCGACGGCGAGCCGTTCAGTTCGCCGCAGCGGCCGGCCGACAACTGTGCCACCTTCTACTTCCGCCACAGTGACACTGAGTCCGAGCGGGCGCCGCGCGCGCACCGCTACGACCCCGCCAGCTCCGACCTGGAGTACGCCAGCCCCGCCTGGCCCGAGAGCGACTCGGACTGGCTCAACAACTCCGGCCTGGACGACAGTGACCTGGACCAGATCGGATTCGCCACGGCCGTCGAGATCCTCTCGGAGCTGGGCGAGCACGAGGCGGCCGCGGTGGCGACCGACGCCGAGCCGGCGGGGGCGGCGGCGGGGGCCGGACAGGGCGCTCGGCCGCCGCCATGCGACAGCGAGATCCACCGGCTGGTGGAGCGGGCAGAGAGCATGGTGCGGGCTGACCTGCGCCGCAGCCTGCCGCCTCTCGAGCTCGACCGCCAGGTGAAGGCCAAGGGTCGCCGGGTGCGGGAATGGCTGAGGAGACAGCAGGGACGGAGGACCTGCGAGCCAGCTGCGGCCGCTACCGCTGCTGCCTCTGCTGCTGTTGCTGCTGCTGGAGCCGTTGATGTCAGCGGACAGGTACGTCGCTGTTCTCTTGATGATCTGGTTCACTTAGTACTGATGCGACAAGAACTATCATCTCATAACTGACTGGAATATCATAAAGCACCCCCTATATATGGCGTTATCTCCCGTGGCAGATACCTAAGCTCTCTGTTCAGCCAGCACGCAGCCTGTGCGTTTGTCTGTATATCTCCTGCGCAGCTGCGCCGCCTCCAATCCTCAGCACGCTCCAGCCCCGCGACGCTATCGCGCTCTGATAGCCGTTTTTGTCGCCGCCGCCGCTGCCGTCGGCGTCACTGGCGGTGTTTCCCGTCCGGGCTGTGTTTGTGTGTTCAGTGGGGGACGGTGTGGGGGGGGTCGCCCGTGGGGGCACTCGCGTTATTGCACGGACCGTGTTTACCGCGAGGTAATCAGTACTGTCTGTGTTGTGTGACGCCGAGTCAGTCACTGCAGCCGGCGATTGGCGCCGTGCGGTGATTACACGGAACCGGGACGGTGCGGTCGCGTTGAGCCGATTCCGCGGAACTGGCAACACGAGGCGGAACACAAGGGGAGGCGAATCACGGGACAGTCACGGCCTGACTCATGATCCACTCGCGGTGTGTTGTGTGGCGTGTCGCTGTCGGTGTGTACCTGCCAAGGTCTGTGCCGCCACCTTTCTAGAGAGCTCTCAGTCACGGGGAGAACACCCAGTCACCTGTGACCCGGACGTCACGTGACGCAGACGTGACGCAGGCGTGACGCCCCCTCCTGTGGAGGCGGTGCAGATTGTCGTGCCTCGGTGTTGTGGAGGCGGCGGAAGGCGGCGGTTCCGCTCGGTGGCTGTGCCGCCCCACCCAGATCGGAACGTCCTCAGAAACCTTCCCGGAATTGTTCCGGGGCTGCCGATCAGCGGCGCTGGAACGCTATAGTCCCGGACTCGTGTCCCCGGGCAGCCATCCCGTCGTGGGCCCGAACCACCCGACCGCCGACGCCCGCGTCACACCCGCACCGGGCGCCCGCCCCGTCGACGTCGATCGTAGGGGAGGGAGGGCCTCACAGGGCGTCTGGAGTCTAGGCTTCTTTGTCAGGGAGGGGAGAGACCGGATAGATGCACACGAGACAGGCAGATGCGGACTGGTTTACAACGGGATGTGGGATGAAGAAAACAGCTCATTCCTCTGAGACTAAAATCGATAGAAACAGGTGCAAGCTCGAATTGCGGTCGCCGTATCGTCTGTTTCATAAATTCTACGCGGCTGTTCAAGACGTACAATTATGGGCACGTGTCTCGTTTGATCTCGACCTCACCCGACGAGATTTTCGAAACCTCTCCCGCGTTCTGATGGTTTCCACGTGATGGCTTCTGAATACTTTCGACTCCCGCCGAAAGTGTCCTGCATGTGAGAGCAGCCAGGAATAGCACGGTGTATCGAGCGACGGCGGCCCTGATGCGGCGCCCGGTCACAGCTGTGTGTGTCAGGGCGACACATCTGGCGCAGGTGACGCGCCGCCATATGTCGCGCCCCGCTCGCTGGGTCAACAGGGTGTGACGTGCAATCAGCAATTAGTAGCTCTGACACCGGGAGATGCCACTGACACTGACGGACACTGGGTGTTATCATACGTACTGCAGCACACCCGGGTGGTCGGTCAGGGGGTCTCTTCCTCCTCCCCTGCTCTCTCTCTCTCTTCTGGCTCTGCCTCTGTCTCAGCCTCTGTCTTTGTCACTGCCTCTGTCCTTGGCTTGCGTCACCTCCGCCACTGCCTCTGCCTCAGTATATGCATCTGTCACTTTCTCTGTCACTGCCTCTGTTTCTGTATCTGTCTCTGTCTCTGTCTTGTGTTACCTTTTCTCTGTCCACGTGCTGGCTCTTCCTCCCCTCCCGCATGGCGTTGGCCTAGAGCTCCGCGTGGAATGCAGAAGACGCGCTCTGCGTGCGTACTACACCTCCCACCCACCCCGCCCCGCTTACCGTGTTCGTTCTGCCGCCCTCGCCGTCGCCGGTGTCGGATAAATATTGTGTCAGTCGTCACGACCTCACCCCTCCCCCCCGTCTGACGAATGGCGGTCCCGCCGGCCCGGCTGGTGACCCTGGCAACTCTCACGTGCGCCGCCAAACGCCGCCCAACTGACGCCACTGAATCACCTACGGCTGATCAACTGGCGACGGTTATGGCTGACCTGTACTCTCAGGAGGGAAGGATATAGTGACAGCGCGAGAGGAGAAGAGTGAGTGTGTGAAGAGACTCGTTCTTTACGGTCACTATTGTGTGAGACCTCCAGTGGAAGTCTGGAATTTGCCGAGACGGAGAAAATGAAGCCATGAACCGGCTGGGCGGAGGCGATGTCGTCATACGTCACTCCACACGGTGGGTGGAATTCTGTCCAGTTTTTGTGTGGAGTTAGTGCTGGGTTCGGACTGGGAGCTGCCTCCCCTCCTGCTGATGATGGACACACGAACCGGCCTCCCCGCCGACTCCCCGCCTCAGCCGGGAGTTATGTGCGCCACCGACGGTCTGGTTGGACGCCTACCCGCCCACCGCTAATAGAAACGCCACGAAAAGACGTTTTTTTCAAACAGCTGTAAGCCGTTGTGGAGCGCGAATTTTAAGTGGCATACTGGACACTCCTTACAATGATTCACGTATGTTCACGTTATCAAACCGCGACGAACCGGTCTCCCAAAAGGCCCGCCCAGACGGACTGACAGTCTTTGGTTGAACTGAACGATGCCGCCGCCACGACCACGACGACTTGGCCTAATGGCGTGGCTGTGCGCGCCTGACCGGGCTGTTCGGACACGGTCGTGACTCGTGAGTCGTGACTCGTGACTCGTGAGTCGTGAGTCGTGAGTCGTGACTCGTGAGCCGTGAGTCGTGACTCGTGCCGGCCGGCCCGCTGCACTGGCTGAGCTGGAAGCTCTGGACCGCTACTGTCGCCACTGACCGCCTCCCAGCCGGCTGTGGTCGGCCGGTGGAGACGGACCACCGCGCGGTGTTGTGAGCCGTCCTTCTGTGACGAGGAGGCGAGCAGGCGGCGTGGCGGCGGGGCCGTGTGCTCTGTTAGGCGGCCCGCTCAGATGTGACGGCAAACCGTCCTGTGGAGCGCCCTGTGGAGCGCCCTGTGGAGCGTTCTGTGGAGCGCCCTGTGGAGCGTTATGTGGAGCGCCCTGTGGAGCGTCCTGTGGAGCGCCCTGTGGAGCGCCGTGTGGAGCGCCGCCGGTGGTAGTGGTGCTGCTACTGGTGTTAGCGGAAGACAGGAGCACGTGCCGTTTGTTTAACACCAGCCGCCGCCGCTGCCGACGTGGCACGCGAGGCGCTCGTTGGTGGTTTGGTTTACGTGGCCTCGGCGGTGGTTTGGTTTATACGGCCTCGGTGGTGTTTTACTGGGCTGGGTGTGGTGTCGGAAATGTATCTGAGCTGCGGTGATCACAGTTAGGGAGCTGTTACGGGAAATGTGTAGTTAATTGGAAGCTGGATGGTGTTTAAGCATCATGGTGTACGTCTAATGTCCGGTTTGGTCCGGTTCAGTCTCCCTCCCTGCTTAATGGATTAGGTTGAGTCGGTCAGTGGATTTGGAAGACGTCCGTTGAACGTGCTCTGCACCATATGGACCTTTCACTAGCATATGCTATATCTTAATGACTTTCTCGTTGTACACCTGAGCTCTTTAAATGTAAAGTGCTGCTTAACCGGATATAAAACGTTCCATCAGCAGCGGATTATACGATAATAAAGGTGCGTTCACGTTGCAATAATAATTTGACATCGGAATTAGTGTCAGCTTGTCAGCTCAGCTAGTGTCAGACTTACAACGAAGACAAATATTGAGCTGTTGCTTTCACCTCTACCTGTTCCACTGGCAGCTGAGAATACATAGGTGTATCTGATGTCACTCTCTGAGTCTGGCAGCGGACGGACTCGTTCACCACCTGCTGCTGACTCATCAGTGCCGCCTCGTTCTGTCTGGGTCGCCGGCTGACCGGCCGTCTGTGGCCGTGTGGCGCGGCACCGTGTCTCACTTCGTTAGCGCCGCATGTCATCATGGCCCCCGACGGTGCTACCTGGGCAGTACAGCCGGCAGCGCCACCCGGCTCCGTTCCCCGGTGAGGGAGGGGCCCCGCCGCCGACCGCGAGGCGGTGATTGACAGATCGGTGGGGCGGCCGGCCGGCGGCGGCTCGCTGGCCGCGGCTGAGCCGGCTGGACTCTGGAAACCAAGGCCATCCGGCCCTGCCGACCGCCGCCGTCGTATGGGCAGCTACTGCCGTATAGGCTGTATGGGCCTGGAAAACGGCCATGACGGCCGTCCAGGCCCCCCAGCGGGGCTCGCGTGCCCTTTTCTCATGCGCAGATGCAGGGCTGCAGTTTTATGGCGTCCATAGGGTGTAGGGAGGTGAACCCTATGCACCTGGATTATAATGGCTCCGGTGGTGCTAGGTCGCTGCACGGCAGCATGCATAACGGATATCATTTATATAAAATATTCCGCCTGCCGGGGACCAACTCTAATTTGCATCCTGATTTGCGTTCCCGGCTAGCAGCGTGCTCTCATGACTGATGCTCGGATGGCGTCATGCAACTTTGGGTGTGGCAGAAATCCCCGCTACTTTCGGGCGGTGCTAAAATTAATATCATAAACAACTTCCGTCTTCGTCGCACTTTGTGAGATTGGACTCGGGGGTGTGAAATGCGGATGTGTGCGGCGGAGTTTTGTCGCCTGCACAGGACACCTGTCGTCAGCACTCCAGCTGTCATCTGCTCTGACAGTGCCCCGCCGCGGAGGCTCTGGCCAGCGACTCTGGCCAGTGGTGTTGGCGGCCGGCCACACGCACGGGCCCCAGCCAGGCGCGCGCACATTCCTCTCCGCAGTGTCTGCTGTCGTCGCCCGTAATGACGGGATTAACGACAGCGCCGACCTGACGCGGACGTGGTCTGACGATGGTGGGATGGGCCGGGCGTCCCCGGCGGCTGGCTCAGGCTATCTCAGGCGAATGCTGCCCCAGCGCGGTGGTGCTGACCTAGTGAAGATTCCGGTGTCAATTCCCGAGTTCATTCCTGACCGTCGCCAGGTGGCGGTATGGCGCGCCTTGTGAGAGGTCGCAGGCGGCTGTGACGCGTTTCCTGTGGCCGCTATCTACCGCGGAACTTCTGTGGTAAGGACGGTTCACGGATCCTGCTGATTTATCACGCAAAACCGCTTCCAGAACATACCGCTTCCAGAACGAGAGCGGAAACTCCGATACTGGCTCACTGGAATATTTGTTCCAGCCGCCTAGTCCTTGGCTTCGGTATCGCGCCTCTTTGCTTGATATTGAATCTGACACGTCCCGCTCCAGCCCGCCTCCTTGAATCGGCTCCAATCAACACAGACCGACTGCAGCAGTGCCGCCGCCGCCAGTCGTCGGGTTCAGTGGCCGACCCATAAATACGATCGAACCAGCTGTATCGATCATAGGCTTTGAAGTGCCCGGACGTGTCGCCGACACGCTGCTAAATTATAGGCCTGCAGGGGAAAATAATATTGTGCAAGCGCTTATGTCCCTCTCTTTCTATTTCGCTCTTTCCACACTAAGGTGTACTGTGCCTTATCTGATTATTTTGCCAGACCTGTGACGTTGTGTACCTGTGACGTTATGTAGTGATTTAACCAGATGTTAACAAACTGTTTGTGTGTTCCGTTGCAGGTGACGGACAGCAGCTGTGACGCCAGCGGCGAGTACACCACCGGCGAGTCAGATGGCGAGGAGTCGCTCTCCTCCGCCTCCGAGGACCTCACCTGCAGCATGGTCACGTGCCACGAGCTGGCCACGCCCACCGCCGCCGCCGGCGCACCGCTGCTGGCGTCCCCGCAGGCGGCGGGTTCCAGCCCCGACACCACGACCACGCCCAAGGTAGGGAGACCGGGGGAGGGGTGGGTGGGAGGCCGGGGGAGGGAGGGGGGCAGGTGGGTGGGACTGTCTGTGGTTAGGAGGTGAGCCTGCGGTTCTGGTTAGTTGCGTGCTGTCATGACCGATGATAGAAAAAGGAAGTCATCGCATGCAGTATTTTAGGGTTGTCGGGTCGATGTCACTCACGCCAAATAACGATGTCATTTATATCTCTATTTTATCTGATTAATGCCTTTTACGGCCGTTCCTTTTCGTTGTTGGTGTTGGAACGAATGCTGGGCTCGCCTCGTGACTGGCTAGTGGCTGTGGCTTCGTGACTAATATCTGGCGTATCTGACATTTGAATTATGATGACATACTCGTTATTCTGACAGCCGTGTCATGTAAGATTTTATGGGCGGTTGAAATCAACATCCACGCCTTTTGAGAAAATGAACTGTCGCCCTTTTGTAATTCTGCCTCTGGATCTCTAGGGATTTATATTTATTTTCACATCAGACTCAACTGCAATCTCCATGTCTGGCCTGCTGGATGTCTGCCTGTCCTGTGACTGCAAACCACATGATACCTGTGACCTCCCCCCCCACACCCACACACCCACACTGTGTCTGACCTGACCGGACCGGCCTTGGCTTGACCGGACCTGACTAGATCTGACCTCCCCTTACCTCCCCTGACCTGACCTGACCTGACCTGACCTGTCCTGACCTGACCTGACCTGACCTGACCAGACCTGACCAGACCTGACCTGTCCTGACCTGACCTGACCTGACCTGACCTGACCTGTCCTGACCTGACCTGACCTGACCTGACCTACCTCACCTGACCTGACCTCTCCCTCCGTCGCCAGGTGGTTCTGCGCAGTAAGAAGCGCCGCTCCGGGGAGCGTCCCTGGAGTCTTCACGGCCTGACGTCGGCCGGCCGGCTCCGCTCCGCCCCGCTCTCTGTCTCAGAGACGGCCCTCAACGAGATGCTCACTCCCACCAATGAGAAGGGAGTCACGTCCAGGTGAGAAGGGTTCTCTGGCGGGTCGGGAGTGCTTGGAAGAGCTCTGAACATCAGACATGTGTTAAGAAACGGCCTGGTGTTATATGATGCGCAATTATTTACATGTGCCCAATCATGTAGTTTATGTTGACAATATAGGAGTTGTATTCACCATCTAGCTATGTGTTCAATAATTACATATGAAATGTATTTGCTTTGTCATGCCCTCCCCTACCTTAAAACATTAAATCGGTAATCCTGTCCATAAAATAGTATTATCATCCCTTCTCCGTATTCCAGAAATGCTCGGCTAAGTTTCATCATCTCGGATTTTCCCATTCCCACCTGGTGTGCCTCTCTAGCCTGTATTACGGCGTCATCCAGTCTGACTCTGTTGTGCGGTGGCCGGGGGGGACCACGTGTGCTGACCCCCCCCCCCCCGTCCCGGGTCCGCCCCCTGCGACATGTGTTGCCTGTCACGTCGTCGTGTCGGGCCGGCTGGCTCTGTGTGTAGGGGAGGGTCTATATGCTTGCGTGTGCTCTGTACGCCAGCTGTAGCTGTCAGAACCTTGAAGCGAGGTCCGCGAGGCGGTCCGCTGTATTTGTGTCTCGTGATCTACGACTTGTATTACCTGCGTGATATCCACATTGATTGTCCCCTATGGCAAAGCATGTAGCGCCATGTTTTCCTGGCATTATTTGTTGACAATCTTTGTCGAGCTGTATGTGAAAACATCTGCCTGCTGCTTATCACTTTTTGGATGTCAAACATGCATCCTTGTGAACATCCTCGTATGTCTGTGACACTGTCCACTCACACACGCGCCTCCTGACACTCACTCGCCACTTTCCTGTTCGTAGGTGTCGTTCTCCACTTTCCCCGTCCTCCACTTGTTCTGTCCTCTACTTTGTCGCGCAGTGCCAAACTGACAGACCTCGTCCCTCCCCCCAGCTCGAGCAACACCACGGTGTCGGCCGGTGCCGTGCCCAAGACGCTGCCCAACTCTGCCTCGTTCGACTCGCCGCTGTGGGGCGTGCGGCGCCGCTCGCGGCCCCACCGGCCCTCGGCGAGCCGCAGCTCGGGCAGCGAGGGTGGCGCCGGCTCCTCTCCGACCCATCGACGCCGGAGGAGCCTGAGGTCCTCCGGCAGTGACGGAGAGCGGGGACGCACCGGCATGTCAGCAGCAGGTGAGGGAAGGAGCCTCCGGTCCTCCGGCAGTGACGGAGAGCGGGGACGCACCGGCATGTCAGCAGCAGGTGAGGGAAGGAAGGGACGGGGGGGGGGTAGGCTGGTGGCTTATTACGAGGTTTTGGTCGTTTTTGGTGTGGACTTCGGTGACTTATGAGCTTAGCAGTGGAGGTGACATCTGATCACAGCCTCGAATAAACTTCCCGTTTGGTTGATCTTCAAGAGTTGGAGTGATGTGTTTGTTGTTGTTTTGTTTTTTGTTTTGTTTTTTGGGGGGGGATTGCTGTGGTTGAGTAAATCTTAGGAGAATTTCTGATGAAACTAAAGCTGCGAAGTAATGCAGTCTGTTATTCTTATTCCTATTCTCGGTATATGTATGCCGCAAAAACATTCGGTGTTATCCCTCGTATACTATTCCACACGGTGTTGTCACCTTGAGACTCCATATCCTGGTGGTTGAGCACAGTTGGACTCGACTCAACGCTGCCCCTATCTCCTCACCCCTGCTGGTGGTTACCATGTTGACCCGCCGGCACGAGCGGTGTGTGTTCAGCTCTGGGTTAATGACACTGCTGGGGGGAGAGGTGCGGGTTTCGATAGCAGGTAATCAAGTTCCGTCAGATTGCGGTGTTTGTTAGCGACGTGTGTAGACTGTAACACTCACTGCGCAGGCTGTGTGGAGACAGGGAGCATGTGCTTGCTCTCGGAAAATACGGGTTTCATTATTGGAGATTGTCAGTGGACGGTGAGTGGACGTAGAACAGACTGGTCCTTACTGCCAGTGGACATATCCAGCACTGCGTCACGACGTCCTATGACCACCTGACTCACCACGCCTGTATCCGTTTGTCCCGCAGCGTCGCACCGGAGCTCGATGCTCTCCTGTACCACGGAGGCGACCCTGGTCGAGGTGTCGCCCCGTGCGGCCTCCGAGGACGCCTCGCCTCGCGACCCGACCGAGGAAGTCAGCTCGGTCTCCGAGCAGGCCTGGGACCCGTACCAGGTAGGTGGCGCCACCTGTCTGCCGTGGGATGACTGTAGGGCCGAGCGGGGTGCGCGTGCGTGGGTGCTGTAAATGGGTGCACTTAACTGGCGCGTTTTCCTCGTGTCCTGGCAGGGCGTCCGAAAAACTGAGTTGTTGAGTCAGAAGTGAGAATGGAAAACATCGAGTTAGTGTCTCTTGTTATGACTGCAGCAGAACGGCATAATAGAGGTTTGTTCTTGGACAGCTTTCATTCACTCAAAGGGAACCATGTCCCACCTGACCTTTCCAACCCACGACCACAATGTGGAGCTGAATGTCGTCAGTAGACGCTTCAGTGCGGCAGAACAAAGCGCCTACACTTCCTGCCGCCCGTTGCTCTGCGAGTGCGTTGCTTATGGATGATGCCATTGGGGCGTAGATATGGGCTTGGGGCAGAAGAAGCCAGGGAGATTCGTTGTTTAACACGGCGTCATTCCACGAATGTGAACGTCGCGTCACGGGTTTGATTGGGCAGTTAACTGCTCTTGACTGAACTGAGTCTTGGCTAATTGGTTCTGCAGCCCCCTAGTCTCTAATTATGTGATTGTGCCTGATGCACAAAGGTAGTTAAAACAAAATTTGCGAAACTCATGAAATAAAGAATTGTCATTGATGACGCTGGGAAAGTCTACAAACTTATTGTTATATTTCGAATACGTCTCAAGTAATTTTCCCAATAAATCTGGCCAAAGTTAAATTACCGTTTACTTCTATTATAGGTCATTGCCGTTCACCTGGGCATTACTCAAGTTTTTTTCTCACCAGTATGCACTGATCAAAACGCTTCCCGTTTGCTTGGGCTGCTACATAGATCGAACACGCAATCCGTTAAAGTAGCTGGCTTTACCATGGATTATAAATATCTATTATTTCCTAGTATTTCCTAGTCCTAGTATTAGTATTAGAAATACCTAGTATTTCTCATCCATGGCTTTACCAACAGACGAATACAAGTTACTGACTGATACCGATGGATGATCCAGCAAAGCTTGGCACTTCCCTGGCTTGATACACGCATCTGTACAAATACACCCCTGACCCCACGTATTTGCCAACGATCATCAGAAGTATTTGTGAAGGAAAAAGTTGTCTTATGTCCATGACAAGGCCAAGCCGTGGCCGGATTTGTCGCAGCTGGCGGTTCGCACTGCCAAGTGCCACCTCAGGCGTGTGCGGTTAGAAGGCATCCGGCGGGCCTGTCTAAATTCAGACCAGCCTCCGCCGACTGTCAGTGTAGTGAGCGGAGCAAAAACGGACCACGTGTCTCTGGCGGCCACGTGGCTCACTTCCTCGGGACACCTCCGTAGAGGTTCTGTTTTAATCACAGTGGAGATCGTTCTCAAGTTCAATAAATGTTCCTGTTGGTTGTCCTCTCTTCTTCTAATAGAAGGCTGACAGGAATTGTCAGCACTGATGGCAGAATGTTGGCGTGTTCAGTGAACCAAGTCGGGCGTATCCAGCGGCTGGGACAGGGTGAACTCCGAAAGTGAGCCTCGAACAGCTGCGTTCCGCACCGCCGGCTGTGTCCGGTATTTGTCGTCAGTTCCGCCAGGTCGGTGCGACTGCCGGCTAAAAATACCAGACTCAAATAGGTCGGCGGTGGTCTAAATAGCACTGTCAGCTCCAAAGATCACTGTTTGTCGACCTGTACGCCGTACGGTTCACCCTCACGGACTCGAAATGTGGTTCTGTCATCCAGTTGGGTGTTATGAAATTAGACTTCGTCCGTATGGACTGGACCCAAGCAGAACACAACGAGATTACATAAGAGTGAAGATAAGCAGTTCCGAACCCTCAACGCGGAACGGAATTGTGACAGACATAACCCCGCCAGGAGGACGCACGTCGCACGCACATAACCTTTGATCGCGGCTCGCTGCCATAGCATTGTCATACATCACATCTCCCTCCCTCCCCCTCTATTGATAATGTACACGCCTGGCGTCGCCCGTGCCGTGAGAGTAATCGATGCGCGTGTCGGAGTGACGGTCGTCGGTGGCGGCTGGTGCGCCGCCAGTGACGTCGGTCTGTCGCCGGCCGCCGCGTGGCGGGGGAGCGGGGCGACATGGCGCGGCAGTGCGTGGCGGGGCCGGCTGCGGTGAGGGACGTGTGCGGTGCGGGGAGAGATGGCCGCGCTCGTGCTGGTGCTGGTCAGTCTGTACCGGGTAAGTGGGACTCTCAGAGGAGGGTTTGGAGGAGGAGTCAAGAGACCTGACCTGGGAGGCGGAGATGAGTATCGATTTGAGTTATTTTTAGAGTTTCCAGAGCGGAGCTACGAGCGTGTGCGTCCTGCTCTGGCTTGATTTGCCCTGCCCTGTTCCGTCCTGACCTTTGACCTGGTCTGACCTGCTCTGACCTGCCCTACCCTGCCCTCTGACATCACTCGACCTGACCTGACCCGGCCTGACCTGACCTGACTTTCCCAGGAGCTGAAGGAGGTGACTGAGCTGGGCTCGGAGGGCTCAGTGGATCCTGACGCCGTCCGTCGTCTGCTGGACTGCGACGACTACCGCAAGTTCATCGACTCCCACTCGGACTGCGCCTCGTCCCAAGTTAGCAGCGCGCGTGGCCAGACCCGCTCGCCGGCCAAACGCAACCGTCGCAAGGTGAGAATGGACGGCTAGGATACGCCGGAGGGTGGCAGTGAGCATTAGGATGTTTTTCATGGGCGCCATATAACTAATTTGTTGCGACGCCCTAAAGCCACAATCATCATCATCATCTTCATAGGATGCTTGTATGTGAGATGTGTTGGATTAGAACAGCCGTGGGTAGAAGAGATGAAAAATAGAACAGATATGCGGCGTTGTTTGGTGATGGTTGCGGCATTGAGGGACCAGGTGCGCGTCGTGAAGTGTGTGCTGAGTTGTGTTGTCTGAGATGACGATCATAAAATACTGTAGCGGAATGTGAAGTGTCTTGAGCTGCAGGGGCAAGCAAATATTTGGCCGTAGCTTATGACGGCTTTTGGTTGAGATTCTTCACTCAATGACCCTCAGTTTTGAGCTTTATTGATGATGTGAACGGTATTCTGGGAATTTAGCATGACTGGCAGATCAGGATGTGTGTTTTAACTTCGTCATTTCGCGCTTATCCAGCTGAAGCTCCTGGACACTTTCTTTTGATTGTTGGGTCTCTTTAAAGACGTATGGGAGCGCACTCTGAAGGATTTTCATTAACGCCTAATTTAGTTACATGTATAACTAAGGAACACGTCAATTGTCATCGTTATATTTCAAACAAAAGCGGGGTGTGTGATCAGCTAACGTTGTCTACGTTCCACAACCACAGTCGATGGATGTTCTGAACAGTGATCAGCGTGTCTGACACTGCCTCTGCGTTGTCTCCACAGCCTCGGGCGCTGACTGAGTCCCTGGACAGCGACTCGGACAGTGACGAGCTGCAGTCGATCCTGGCCGAGTCGCGCGGTAACCTGGCCGTGGTGCAGGCCGAGCTGGAGCGCCGCGCCGCAGACGCCGACGCCACCTATGTGAGTACTGAACAACTATACAGTACACTGATACACGCTGCCACCAGACATGTGCTGAGGCCAAGAAATAACATCCAAGATCCACAAGATCCCACGCCAAACTGATTTTCCAGGATCCGGGATCCACAAGATACGGGATCCACAGGATCCGGGATCCACATGATACGGGATCCACAGGGTCCAGGATCCACAATATACGGGATCCACATGATCCGGGATCCACATGATCCCACTGTTTTATTATTCTCTGGGATCCAAGATCCATAGGATCCCGCGAAAAAATAAATTTCCAATATCCACAGGATCCCACGACAAAATGATCCTCCAGGATCCAACAAGATCCAAGATTTTGGATCCTAGGGATCCTTGATCTTGGATTTTTGGGATCTGGTCCATGCCTGGCTGCCACTATGTGAAAACAGACCATAGGCCGTTCTTATAAAAAATGAGCCACGGCTCGATTTTTGTTTTAATCGTAGGCTCTGATCTGCAAACCACTGTTCGATGTCTTGAAAATAAAACCAAGAAACTCAATAATACAACTCAATACAACTCAACTCAATCAAACGACAGCATACTATGCATGCTGTCGTTTTCAGCTAATTGTGTTGATAATAACGACTTGCTAATAGTAGAAAATGGCTCAGCATTTGAGAGAGAGAAAAAAAATCGAGCCGTGGCTCTATTTTTTTATAAGAAAAGAACGGCCTCAGCTACACAATAACACACGTTGTGGAGACGTATGTGAATGCCAAGCTCAGGCGCTGAAAAGTGTTGCTTCATTTCTCGGTTGTACGCTGACCAAGTGCCTGCTAGCATATGCTGTGAGTCCGTATGAAGTTACAGACTGCATGTCTTCACTCGCTGTAAATGTATATGCAAGTGCAGGTGAGGCCGTGCTTACAACTCGTAAGTCGCCGACTTGCTGCTTGCGTGAATTGCTTCTTCGGTGAATTTCCGGAGCTACTTGCGTGAATGGAAGAGTCATATGCATGGTCACCAAAATATGCATAAAATTTTAAGTGTCCGGAAACAGTATGATTTTTTGTTTATGTGAATTAACTTTAAATATTTTCATCCGAGGCCTACAACATGCTTAAAACATTAATTTAAGTGGCGGCTGGCAGAAATGCCATCTTGCGTAAAACCCGTACTACGCTCAGGCAGTGTGACGTCACAGGCTACCACTTTCCAGGTCACTCGTCATGGCTTATGAATATTTTTAAAAGATAATGATATCTTTCTCATATAGATTCTAAAAATTACAAATCAAATGCTCTTTCCTTGACTTTTCATTTTTTTTTTATTTTGTCGGAAAATAATTTGTGCATGTTAAACGCTTATTTTTATTTGTAGCCTAAACAAGTTTTCGCTTTTCCTGATAGTCCTTCTCATTGTAATGCAGCCAAAGTGGAACTAAAGTAAAAAATGCACCTAGTTTTACTTAACCACATGCTTTTTTATGTCGAAAAAACTATAAGCATCCAACCAATCGAGGCTCAAAATAAATTCTTCTATCTCTTAAGCATTAGCGAAGTCAGCTACTCATTGCCTGTGACGTTTCACCAACTCAAGTACGGTAAAGCTCTTCTTGCTTTCGCCAAATTAAGTTTGCCTTATGCTAAGAAAGAAGGAGTAGTTATGACAAATATTATTATTTTAAGAACTAGACAATATTTCCTCTTTCGTTTGCGTTATTTTTCCACACGTGCATAACTCCATTGCTACTTCGGTGAATTTCCGGAACAATTCTCACTGACAAGCCCTGGGCAGACAATTAACTTGGGCACTGATCGGGCACAATGGTATTAAACCATTGTGCCCGATCAGTGCCCAAGTTAATTGTTGGCTGGGAAGATGTCAAGGCCGCGATAAAAGCTCAGCGACATCGCCTGGTATTTATGCAGTATTCTGACAACAGAATCAGTACATTCGTCTCAAAGATACAGAACTCATTTGTCCGGTATGCAATAACAAGAATTTATAGCGTTGTTGTGTGATGCAGAGCCGTGGAATGTCGTCAATCGACAAATCGCTTTCGCAGCTGTCGGTCTCTCCGGAAGTGACACTGCGCAGATCGGTCACAAGATATCTACCGACGTATCATATGATACCATCTGTTAGTGGAAGCTCAGTATCCTATGGAACGTTGTTAGACATGCTCGAAGTCTTTTGTGAACTAGAGGGCAAGGATTATTTGCAAAAGACTCGTGACATTTTAACTCGTTATGCAACTTCAACGGAACTTCTAAGCCGGTCTTGACGTTTTATATAGTTATTTATCTGTCGGTTTTGGGAAAAGCGGACTTCTACTAGAAAAGCGCCCCATCAACTTTCGAAATGTTAGCATGTGCATCCATTCACAAGTTAGCATGAAGCATCCCTGGAGGCATGCGAGCATCCGAAGACTTGGCAATCAACCATGCATTCCACGATCTCATCCGCTGGTGCGAGACGCGCGAAGCTACACCTCCCTCTACGTCCGCTAGATGGCTGTAGTGTCGCTGGCTCCATTGCCGGGGGCCGTCCAGGCGGTCTGGCGTGGGCCGGCCGTGTGAGCGGCGACGGTGGCTGCTCCGCGTTTGAAGGTCACGGCGGCTGACACCGGTCGGCCGGCAGCGATCCACCTGCGGTCTGCAGCAGCGGCTGTGTTTGTGGTATCGGTGACGGTGGTCAGCAGCTAGTTTGAGCTCCGCTTGCCCGTGGAGTGGCAGTAGAGTGGACACTGCGGTGTGGGGTAGTGAGGAGCGGCTGGCCGGCAGTGGAGCGACACCACTGGTGTGGAAACGGCGGGCGGACAGCAGTGGTAGGCGCGTGTGTGTTGTCGACCGAGCCAGAGCCGGCTTCCGGGAAGTGTGCCGCAGCGGGACCGGCGAAACGGCGGATAGTGACGCCGGCGAAGTGGAGCGACGTGGCATGTGAGTTGTACGGCGCTGGAGATGTCATGACTTTTACTCTGGAGACAGCTATCCCACGTCACTGAGATGTCCGGTCATTGGCTCGATGCCAACCCTTCCCCTCCCCACTCATTGGTTGCCCGGTAGTGTCATGACCTCAAATTAAGGCTTTGCACCACTCGCGGCCGTACTACCACCCCCGTCCCCAACCCCGCCCTCTCCCGTCTGAGCCGGCGCCGGGGTTCCCTCATGAATATTCGGCCGGCCCACTGTTTGTGTCCACTGTGAAGCCCCGCCGTCCCAGCTGGCCATCACTGAGAAGCCCCTCCGTCCCAGCTGGCCGCCGTCCATCGTCGTGACGATCACGGGCTGCGTGATTTGTCGTCCTGTTTGGAGGCCCCGGGGTCTGACAGCCGGAGCTGGTCTCGGTGCGGTGATCGGGACTGTCAGCGAGGCGCGTGCGCCGCGGTCGTAACGGGACGGGATGGTAATCCGGCCTCCTCCTCCCAACCCGCCCTTCGCTGGCCCGTCCTTCCCCACCCTGGCCGCGCCCTCTCCCATCCACAACCCACCCTTGCCCCTCCCCCTCCCACCCTGTCCCTCCCTGCCCCGCCCTCTCCTACCCTGCCCCTCCCCCTCCCACCCTGCCCCTCCCAGCCCCGCCTCCTCCCAACCCGCCCCTCGCTGGCCCGTCCCTCCCACCCTGCCCCGCCCTGTCCCGCCCCTCCCTGCCCCGCCCTCCTAGTCATCCGAGCGGCGGCGGCGACTGATGAGAATGGCACATTGCTCCCAAGCGTGCCGGTGGATGCATAATTTTACCAGCGGCAGACCTGTAGTGTTGCCTCGTTAACTATGATAACCAAAGTATCGAGAAGTTGTTTGAAGCAACGCAATAATAGCAATAGCTTCAGGCCATTTTGACCTGTCAATACCGTGTTTACAATCCTGCATGGGCCTGTCCCTGCAACGATGATTCTAAGTCGGGGCGTTTCTGCTCGAACTACGTGATCCGACGGGTGCGGCAGAGCGGGGGCGGCAGAGCGTCATCGGATGACGGCACCAGGCCGGCGGCGGCGGTTGACGGTATGCCGCCCCCGCCCCCGCCCCCGCCCGGCCGGTCGGGGGACCGGCGGCGGCTGTCTGCTGTAAACAGATGCCCCGGGCGACAGGGCGGCGGAATCCCGTGTGATGGAGCCCAGCCGGAACCATGTGTCGACTGTGGCGCACGGGTCGGTGTCGGCAGGGGTAGGGCTGTGTGGGCCGAGTCGTCCTGGAGGCGTCCTGCTCCGGCTGCCGACCGGCCAGGCAGGCATGTATGTGGCTCTCAGATCGAGGCAAGAGCTGTTACACAGTACACAACCGAGTTGCTGGAGGGGCGAAGTCCAAATATCATTATTGGTTTGGAGGCATTTGGGTTTCGATTGGCTGTAACTGTATGTGTGCAGTCTTTATGCTGTCAACTGCAGAACCTATGACGCAGTAGCTTTGACGCTGCAACGGTAGTTCATACAATGCGGTCATTGAAGTGAATTGCCTGCTCGAGGTACTAAATATATTTGGTTAGTTTTTGAACACGGTCAACAGGATAAATGGATGGCTTTGTGCCATAACATTGTTTCGTCTTGGTAAAAAATGCAGCCATTGTCGCCATTGATTGTGGTGGATTGCAACTCTGGACAGGCTGTGGTTTGCAACAATGGACAGACTGAGTTTCTAGCGACATGCTCTATCGACTTTAGCGGTAAACTGGCGGCGGATCAGCGGAACGGCAAGTAACGGCCCGCGTCCTCGCCCGTCCAACTTCCAAGCGATGCGCCACTGGTCGGCAATCGGTCACCAGGGAGTGATCAGATTTGTCGCTGCTCCCTTTGTGGTCTGTGTCGCGTGGGGTGCGGAAATTGGCCTGCGATTCGGCTGATTATCCGCTCTAACCAATGACGTCCGGCGGTGGCCGGTAGTCACGCCAGAGGAAGACTGCGTCACGATCGGTCACCCGCCGGCGTCTGCCTCGCGTCAGCGGCCTCAGGTCACGACCTGTGTCCTCCGTCACAGGGGAGACGGCAATCTGACTTGCTAAGTTTGTTTGAATGTTTCCCTAGCTGGACTTTCTCCGGTGGAGCCCCGCGGCGGGTAATGGGTGGTGCTGCGTCTCCAGCTGACCAAAACAATCAGCTGCAGGCGCTGTAAATTATAGTGCACACCGGGCTGGTGATTGATTGAATTTTACCGCGGTATGAGTATTCCTGACTGAGGGTTGATGTCTCAGCTTTGTTTTCGTTGCGAATATATTTCGATTAGTTCGTCACTATTGTAGATTTGGTTCGTGAATTGTGTAATAGGATAGAATGTTTGCAGTGTCAGGTAATGCATGTTACACCCTGAGAAGAGTAAAGTTTCTGTTTGCTTGACATTAAGTTTCTGCTTTCGAGTTCGTGTTTCAGCTGTTGCGTGACTTCGGACTCGTTTCAAGGTGAACTGGCTGAACGTGTTGACGCTGCACCTTATGCGCCTTGTTCCTGGTCTATCGCCGTGTCGGTAGCCCTAACCTGTCAGCACTTTCACACACCCGAAAACGCCGTCAGCACTTACACCGAACCAAAAACACCGCTGTTATCATGACGCGTAAACGTCGTCTTTTTACCTGACCACCACCGCCAGGCGTCACGGACCCACCGGGCTGCTCTCTCCCTGAGCTGACTCGGGTTCCGCTGCTTCTCTACTCCTTGTTCGACGCTGAGACGTTGCCGTTGTGTTTGCAGTCGGGTATCGTGGCCACCTGCCGGTCGGAGCTGAGCCGTCTGGAGCAGGTCCGCATCCTGGTGGACCCGTTCGGCTTTGGCCGCGACCCCAGCCTGCCCTGCTACAAACCTGAGGTCACCGAGGTCACAGGTACGTCACACCCCAGGGCGTCACCGACGAGGCACTGCGGGCGACATGACCGGCTGTCACCTGTGTTTGTGGTGCGGTTGTGGGTGTTTGTGTATTTTGTGATCGTGTGATCTTGTGCTGTTGCCATTGGTGATGTACGAGTGGGATGTGGAGAAGCAGGCGGTGCGTGGGGTCTCAGTGTGTGCTTTGGTGGTGTGTTTAGGGAATAACCTCCGGCCCGAGATCATGTCCGAGGTATGCAGTATGCTCTTCCTTCGCTCCGCCTGTTCAGTGAGCACGTGCTTCCGTCCTATCCATCACGTGCCTCCGTCATCCAGTCTCATCCAGCTCCTGACCACTGCGCCCCACCGCCACGTGCCGTAGCTCCCATCCAGCACGTGCGTCCGGTGCCATCCAGCACGTGCTGTCCTCGGCTCCCAGCTGGCACACCCGTCGTGCCCAGCCTACGTGTCGGAGTCCTCGCTGAGCCAGCAGCATCTCTCTCCCGGGGCGTTTTTCGTCCCTGCCCGGCCGTCTTGTTGTCTCTCCGCCGCTACCCCACTGGTCTACATCACTGGCGCCTCAAACACCGTCAGACCGAGCCGATGTGGTGAAGACGGATGTGGCTCTTACGGAGCCGGGAGCGAGTTTGCTTGTCGCCTTCGCTCCCCTAAAGTGGTGATGGAAACGCGCTGAAGGACAGCAGCTGTTTATCGGGAGAACAGCTGGACGGGTGTTTGCTAGCCGACTTACTGGCTGGTCCAGGGCTCGCGATCGAGCTACGTGCATCACACTCCGGCTCGATTTGTAAGACATAACAGGAATGTTACCAGGCATGTGCCAGATTCATATCGTAGCTAACAGGAATAGCTACACAGCAGTCATTGTCAGACGTCAGTCTGTATGCTGTATTGACGCCATGTAGCGCGGCGGCCTGCTGGTCGGAGCTGGAACTTTTCCCTCTCGGTATCCGTAGTCCTGCCTCAACTGGGAGCGTGACTCCGTTGTCCTGCCTCAACTCGGAGCGTGACTCCGTCGTCCTGCCTCTACTGGGAGCGTAGACTCCGTTGTCCTTGCCCTCAACTCGGAGCGTGACTCCGTTCGTCCTGGCCTGCTACTGGGGAGCGTGACTCCGTTGTCCTGCCTTCAACTGGAGCGTGACCTCCGCTTGTTCATGGCTAACTGGGAGCGTGACTCCTGTTGTCATTGCCTCAACTGGGAGCGTGACTCCGTTGCCTTGCCTTCAACTGGGAAGCGTGACTCGTTGTCCTGCCTCAACTCGGAGCGTGACTCCGTCGTCCTGCCTCTACTGGGAGCGTGACTCCGTTGTCCTGCCTCAACTGGGAGCGTGACTCCGTTGTCATGCCTCAACTGGGAGCGTGACTCCGTTGTCATGCCTCAACTGGGAGCGTGACTCCGTTGTCATGCCTCAACTCGGAGCGTGACTGGCCATATTCGTGCGCCCTGTTTACACATGGGGCGTGTTTCCGTACAGAACCTGTCGTCAGTTCGCCGTCACCGAGCCGGCCGTGTGCGGTTACCCCGCGATCGGCTCCTTCCTTCCTGCGTGTCGTGGCTTATGCCGTGTCACGCTGGACAGGGGGGAGCCGCCGAGGGTCGACACCCCCTCCCCGCGACCCCCTCTGGGCACGCGCCGAGGGGGCGACATAAGCCACAGGACACAGGGGGAGAACAAAGTGACGCACGCTGCTCCCAGGGAGAGAACAGAGGGGAGCTAATGGTGTGTCTGTGTGTGTCAGTGACGCAGACAGCGGTTCGCGTGGGGAGCAGCGGCTGTGGCGAGAGATGCGCTGTATGGAGCCGACTCTAAATTGGCAATTTTGCTTCCCGGCGGCGCTTAGCCTTGAGTTGGTGAGGGGTCCTGCCAAGGCTTTCAGTTCTAGTGCATCTATCTTGTCTGCGGGTGTCCTGGGCACGAACGGGGGACCCCGTCTCTGTGGAGGATGAAGGCAATCGCCGTAGGTTTTGCTGGCAGGCTAGTCGGCGACAAAAAGTCAGCATTGCCCTTGCGGAAATATGATTGCGAATGCGCAATCTCATAGTTTGATTTACATCTACGCCCTGTTGAAACAGAACAAGGATAAGGGTGTGGTTGCTGGATTTGTGTTCAATATTGTGGCCATTTTGTGGCAGATTTTTAAGGTCAGAAATGTCTTCGGTTTCTCTCCTTCACATAACTCCCACGCTATATTTCGCTACCCGGCCGGCCGGTGGTCCTCCTTTGAACCATATTTATGCAACTTTGATTACCTAGCTCGATGTTTCCGCTGTTGATATCGATCCCATATCGATGTCTCGCTGTGATAACACCTGACGTTGTTGTTTCCATACCGGACAACGCGCCCGTACTCTGTACGCCCCTCCCGCGGGCCACAAACCACAGGGCGACGGGCGGTACCGCCCGGGCGGGGCGGCCCTCCGCCACCACCGCCGCCGCCGCCTAGCCAGTCGTCGTTCGCGTCGGCTGGGCGGCGGTCGGTCGGTCGGTCGCTCGGGCGGGGGCGGCAGGTCACGTGTCGCGCGCGTGCGGGCGCACTCGTCTCCAGTGACCTGAGTTCGCCGCTGAGTGACGCGCGAGGTCGCCAGCCAGCCAGCCAGGCCGGGTGTGACCCCATCGGCCGCCGGCCCTCTGCCGGGGACGTATCGATCTGCGGCGGACCCCGGGCGGCAGAGTGGCGACGGCGCCCACGCGGCGCGGGTGTGCGTCAGTGGAGACGGCGTGATGCCGCCGGGCGCCGCCGACAGGCTAGCTGCCGGGGAGGTGAGGACGGCAGCCAGCGACACGGCCATGGACACTGCGCTGCAGACGTCAGGATCAGCAGNGCAGCTGATTGGTCCCTGTTTGTCTACACCACTGATCTCGGCAGCTGATGGGTCCCTGTTTGTTCCGCAGACACGCTGACAAACGGCTCCGTATCATCATTCGGCCAGCTGGGCCTGCAGCCGAGCAGTTACGGCGGCTCGTCGCTGGCTGGGCTCGGCGCCGCCGCCGGCTCAGCCAGCCAGCTGAGCACCAGTGGCTCGTCGAGGCGCGACTCGTTCGACCGCGGCTCGTCTGCCTTCTCCCCGACAGTTGACTTCAAACAGCCGCGCTGGCCGAGCAGTTACGGCCCGCTCGGCTCGGCCTCCTCCTCTGGACTCGGCCTGGGATCTAGCCTGACGCCGCCGCCCAGCCTCAACTCGAGTTCACTGCCGCTGGGCGCGCTGGTCGGCGGCCTGGGTGGTAGTATGCTGTCGGCGGCGCCTGGCGCCGAGGGCCGCCACCGCACTGCTCTGTCGGCGGGCGTGTTTGCCGGTGCCGGAGGCGGTGCCAGCTCGCTGTTCCCTGTGCGGCGCGGCAGTAGTGTGGATCGCTCGGCAGGCCGGAGCAAGCTGCTGGAGGACTTCCGCAATAACCGCTACCCGAACCTGCAGCTGCGTGACCTGCAGCAGCACTTCAAAGAGTTCTCACAGGACCAGCATGGCTCGCGCTTCATCCAGCAGAAGTTGGAGCGGGCGACGCTGGCGGAAAAGCAGCTGGTGTTCGGTGAGATTCTCAGTGCGTCCTACGGACTGATGACGGACGTGTTCGGTAACTACGTCATTCAGAAGTTCTTCGAGTTCGGCACGCCGGAGCAGAAGACGACGCTGGCGCAGCGCATCACGGGACACGTGCTCTCGCTGGCCACACAGATGTACGGCTGCCGCGTCATTCAGAAGGCTCTCGAGTCGGTGTCTGTCGACGAGCAAAAGGAGTTGGTGCGCGAGCTTGACGGCCACGTGCTCAAGTGCGTCAAAGACCAGAACGGCAACCACGTGGTGCAGAAGTGCATCGAGTGCATCGAGCCGCTGTCGCTGCAGTTTATCGTGGACGCGTTCCGCGGCCAGGTGCTGGCGCTGTCAACCCACCCGTACGGTTGCCGGGTGATCCAGCGGATCCTGGAGCACTGTCAGCCGGATCAGAGCCGGCCGCTGCTCGATGAGCTGCATCAGACCACCGAGCAGCTGCTGCAGGACCAGTACGGTAACTACGTGGTGCAACACGTGGTGGAGCACGGGCCGCCCGAAGACCGGTCACAGGTCATACAGGCCGTCCGCGGCAAGATCGTTGTGCTGTCACAGCACAAGTTCGCCAGTAACGTCATCGAGAAGTGCGTCATGTTCGGCAGTAGGCAGGAGCGCTCGCAGCTCATTGACGAAGTCTGCTCCTTCAATGACGCGTGAGTTATCAGTCTGTGTGGGGGGGGCGGGAGCGCATTAGGCTTTGTTGACGGTCTAATCGGCTCAGTTTGCCGAGATCCGCGGCCGTCTCGCGGGGGCCGCAAACAGTCAGCCGATAAGACTTTATTGCAGTGTTTGCGGTATCATTAGGTGAGTGGTGGCACAATACCGACTCAGAGGAGAGAATGTTACGCCGAGCTGACGGCGCAGAGCGCGATGGTGCGCTGTTGGCCGTCAGGCCGTCATCTATGTGTCGATTCGGGTGCCGGGTGCTGCCCTGAGCCGCAGTGACAGGCCGCATCAGCAGGTATCATTAGCGGTCCGAGCTGGTCGCCGACCGACTGTGGACGCCTCGCTCAGCCGGCCGGGGGGACCGGTCCGGCTCTGCGCGTCACGCTGCCTTCTCTAACGGGCCGGCTGATTCGGTGGGCCGGCCGGCGATATCGGTGGGCCGTGCAGCGCCGCTGGATCGGCCGCCGACTGCCGTTACTGCAGCACCGGCGGCCATATCGCCGGCGGGAGATTGCGCCGCCGCCGTCCTGTAATAGGGCACTGCGGCCGCCTCTATTGGAGCCGCCCCCGGGACCCGGCACCTGCTGCTTCTCATGCGCGGCCGGCGTCGTCGTCCGGCTTCAGCCTGATTAAACTGGCTCACACCGGATAACCGCCACTGCAGAGCGGCGCTCGTGGTGGTCGCGGGGCTCGTGGTGGTCGCGGGGCTCCTGGTGGTTGCGGGGCTCGTGGTGGTCGCGGGGCTCCTGGTGGTCGCGGGGCTCGTGGTCGCTCGGACTCGGTGGTGCCGTCGCGGGGTCTTTCGTGGTTGGTGCGCGGGGCTCCTCGCTGGTGTCGCGGGGCTCGTGGTGGTCGCGGGGCTCGTGGTGGTCGCTGGACTCGCGGTGGTCGCGGGGCTCGTGGTCGATTGTCTTTGGGCGCGGTGTTCTGTTCGTGGTGCGTGCTGGTTGTGTTGTGACGTCTGCTGTACAGCTTGGTATTGGGACCCAGAGTGGCTGTGAGGTGAATTGCACCGATCTGCTGCCGCTGTCTGTAAACTGAGACGAACCGCTCGCTGATCGCTCTCACCCTGTGTCTGACAGAACGATGCTGGCACTACTCAAGGACCAGTTCGGCAACTACGTCATACAGAAGATGATTGACGTGGCCGAGCACGTGCAGCGCAAGGCCCTGCTCGGAAAACTGCGGCCGCACCTCAGCAATCTGAAGCGCTACACGTTCGGTGAGTGATGCTGCCCAGGGCGGCTGCGTCGGGGAGGGAGGCAGGGAGGGTGGGACAGAGAAGGTCGGGTGAAGCGCTACACGTTCGGTGAGTGATGCTGCCCAGGGCGGCTGCTGCGTCGGGGAGGGAGGGGTGGGACAGAGAAGGTCGGGTGAAGCGCTACACGTTCGGTGAGTGATGCTGCCACAGACGGACGGCTGCTACGTCTGGAGGGAGGACTGGAAGAGAAGGTCGGGTGAAGCGCTACACGTTCGGTGAGTGATGCTGCCCAGGGCGGCTGCGTCGGGGAGGCAGGGAGGGAGGGAGGGTGGGACAGAGAAGGTCGGGTGAAGCGCTACACGTTCGGTGAGTGATGCTGCCCAGGGCGGCTGCGTCGGGGAGGGGGGAGGGAGAAGGTCGGGATGGATGTCAGAAGCCTGCGGTCTACTGACGAACCCAGAACGGTGACAAAGTTGGTCTGTGGAGGAAAACATCCCAAATCTGGAACTTAAAAACACCGGGTTTGCTTGCTTGTGCACGATTAACTGATGCAAACAAACTGGAAGCTTGCTGAACAATTGTGCATTTTGTGGTCGACTTCTTAAAAGCAACTTCCTTGCCGTAAAAATTCATTCGATTTTCTTAGAAAAATATGACTTTGCATCGATTTCAGTCGTCCTGGAGGGCTGTTGGCTTTCCTTTACCCCCCCCCCCCACACACACACACACACACCTTAGCTCCTTAGCCCCGCCCCTGCCGCTGGCCGTGCCTCGGACTGCCGTCCCGCCGTGCTGAATCAAATTAGTTCTGGCGGATGATGTTTATTTAGTCGCGTCTGCCCCGTCGCTGGCGGCGACCCTAATTGGTAGCACCGTCGCCACCCGGTGGCAATCGGGTTACGGCGGTGGCCGTGTGCGCGTGGAAGCGTGTGAGTGCAGCTGTGGCCTGTGTGTGTTGCAGTCAGCTTCAGGGGGGACGATCAGCTGAGCTTTCCACTGTTTTTGTTCAGCACCCGGTCCGGCCTGGCCCAGCCTGCTACTAATTGGCTGTATGATTGTGATCAGTCGCCGGCGTGTTTGCGGTTACGGAGAGATATGCCGAGCGTGGGGGCGTTCCAAGTAGGCTGCTGCTGTCGAACGGAGCAGCAGGATTAGTGTCATGCTGGGCCAGTTGTTGGACGGGTGCTGCCTGAGATGTGCAGTGCTGCGGGTTACACGGGGCCTGTGGCAGTTGATCGTCCAAAGGATGGGTCCATCACATGTTTTTGGTACATGGAGTATTGTTGTTTGGCTTCATTTATTAGCGGCAGTACAGGACTTCTACTCGGTGATTGAAATTATGTTGAAGGCTTTCAGAACCAGATACTTGTTGATAAGTGTTCAGTAAATGTAAAGACACGATCAGCCTTTGTCTTGGTTACCGCGCTGTGGTCGACCATTGGTTGTTTGTGCCGTGTTCTTATCACCGATTTGGTTGGGATCTCAATATTGGTGTGGCTATTGCACGGATCACTGAGGGCTTGAATTGAGTCGACTCGTGTCTCCGTGTCTGCTAAAGCCTGTTGAAGGCCTTTGAGCTGGTGTTTTGTGGTCGCGACTTGTCTTTGTTTTGCGGTCAGTCGGTGCTACAGCAGTATTGTTGCCCGAGCCGCATCTTCCTTTGAAGGCCGTCCCCCGGCCGGCCGTCCCCCACCCTGCCTCTGGCCCCGGCCCCCACCCCGGCCCCGGCCCCGCCGCCCCTGCCAGCTCGGCCCGACCCGTCCGACGTCGATTCAGCTGCAGCCGAGCTTGGCCGGCCATAATCAGGTTCCAGCTGTGGTGGAGGTCTGCTAATCCGATCCACCGCCACCGCCACCGCCTCCGCCGCGGAATCCAAAACAAGCTGCAGAGTCGCTCTACGTGTGGCGCTACCATCCGCCAATATAGATACTCATTACTGATAGTACTTATTCACATACAGATTTTGGGCGTCATATGACCTAAAAGCTGCGGTGCATTAACACGCGCTCTGGAAGGGGGCACTTTTGTACCCCCACCCCCACCCCACATGTTTTTTGTGAATATCTCGAAAACAAAGCAGCACAGGGCGGTGTTTTTTGTGCGATATTTACGGCATTACAGTTGTGGATCGTTTGAAATCGGTCGGTAAATTTGTGGGTTATATGGATTTGAATTACAAGATGGCGACCAGAATCGAGGTTGGCGAAGCGATATCTTCGAAACCAACTGTCAGATCGGGACGATTCAAATGCCATTCGGTAGCCAATGTCCATGTTTATCCCCCTAACACAACTTAAGACACATTGCTGGTGACCTGTGACGTCACAAAGGTCAAATTCCTCAAATGGAGACATTTGGCCATATTTGACCTTCGTGACCTCTCTTTGCCTTTAAGATATTGACCTAAGGACACCAAAATTTTACCAAATGTTAATCAACATAGCACCTACCTTCCCTGAAAGTTTGAATGTTATAGCTTTCATACTTTCTGAGATCTCAGGGGGTCACTTAATGCCCGCTCCAGCCGGGCTGATCTGAATAGTAAACCACCAATTGAATGGGGGGGGGGCGTTAACCTCCCTGGTTACTTTCCGAACCAATGATTGCAGCGAGACGCGCAAGGCGGCATTCGAAAGCAGCTTAAAGACCGAATCTAAAACATACTCGAAAATGTCCAATGAGGTCATATGTAAGGTCACGGTCAGGTTAAAGGTAAAAAATATGTATTTTAGTTTATGGGCCATACTATCCATCCAAAGCATTCGATTGCAACCATGATCACCCAAAATACTCTCAAAGGTATGATACACATCCCGCATGATCTAAAATGGGATTGTTTGTAAAGATCAACAAGGTCAGGTCACAAAAGGTCACTATACACAAAATATCTGCGAAAGTCATGCAACACATGTTTCATGGATCATTTTACGCGTATAATTCGATATTGATACTTAATTGTACTACCTGACTTCATTTACATAAAGTTATTGTCAAGCTAAAGTCAAAGTAAGGTCACAAAATGTCAAAATTTGAATTTGATCAACATATTAAAAAAGGTTTGTTTCTGGACCATTTTTGTATCAGAAATACAGTGCTGTCATTTGTTGTATCTCGTCGATAAAAGCCCGAAAAACGCGATTTCAAAATATGACTTCATGAGTTATCAGTAGGTACTTTAGATGCCATCGTTTAGTAAAAAATATATCATTTGGAAATGTCGTATGGTAGTTGTTCGCATTTGGTTTTCTGACATTCTTCCGTTTTTTCAATTCGAAAATGTTGATTTTGTGGTGATTTTTCCAAATAGATATGTTTTTTGAACATTTTGGGCGTCAAAATCAAGAATTTAACAAATTCGAGATAGCCATGTTATAATCATTTTTATTGCATTTTGCATAACATTGGCCTCTGTACGGTCTGTTCAAGTTAAGCTGATATTTTTATCAAAATCGTGTGTAGTGATGTCACTAAATTCACTATATCTAACATTTGTATCGACGAAATTGCTTCATTTTTATAGAAGACATAAAATTGATGTACAAGAACTAAGAAGGTAACTGAAATTTCACGTTGATAGCGTTAACTGCTTTTGAGTTATCACGAAAGTTCTTCAGGGGGCGTAATGCCGGGTCCCTAACCTTCGTCATGGCATATCACATGGATACGTGTAATACAGATACTAAAGATACTTCAGAATCAGATACTCACAGATCTGCGGATGACGCTTGTTCTGACCGGGTGTCGATCTCTCCACAGGTAAACACATCCTGGCCAAGCTGGAGAAATACATGGGTCGGCAGCCGCCAGCCGGCCAGGAGCTGGGGCCGATCGGGCCGCCGCCGCCGCTGCCTGGCAATGGAGTGCCGCCGGCCCACGGCCAGACCCAGGGTCACGGCCTGTAGGCCGGCTGTTCAGCACACCGGCAGCCGTGGCGCCGCAGAGTTCAGCTCCGACAGTGGCTGCTGCCACCGGCTCCGACACCGTGGCGCCGCAGAGTTCAGCTCCGATACAGTGGCTGCGGCCACCGGCTCCGACACTGGCTGACGGAGCCGGCCGAGTCCAGCGTGTGAGAGAGAGAGGCGCAACGCTCGGCGGCGGGCCCGCAGTAAAGGCGGGGTCAGCTCTGTCTGTCTGATCCGCCCGGCTGACAAAACTACTGCGCTAAGGAGCTCCTCGCAGGACCGCTGAGTGAGGGGCGCGCTGAGACGGCCGGCGCCAGGACTCAGCTGCACTGAGACGGCCGGCGATGAGACGGCCGGCGCCAGGACTCAGCTGCACTGAGACGGCCGGCGCCAGGACTCGGCTGCAATGTCGGCAGCGTCTCCCGTGTTCGTGGCCGGATGTCTGGGTTGCACCTGTGCCGTCCGCGTACCAGGCTGATGACAGGACACCGCCTCTGTCGCCTCTGTCGCGTCACCGCCGCCACCGCCACCGCCGCCACCGCCACCGCCGCCGCCACTGCCGCCGCCGCCCTTACCGCCCTGACCGCCCTGGACGCCCGCACACCGCTTCATTTGTAAATACAGCATTCAGGGTCCAAGACGTGTGTTTGTGTACATTTCTGCGCACGATAAATCTCCAACTGGCCGTCCTGCACCTGGGTCGGCCGCGGCTGTGACACTGTCCCCGGACGTGCCTGGCCGCCGGCGCCGCGCTCCCACGCTGGTGTCGGCGGCTCGGGAAGGAAGGTTTGGACGGCGACACCGGCGGCGGCGGTGGCTCTGGACGGCGATACCGGCGGCGGTGGTGGCTCTGGACGGCGGTGGAAGGATGAGCTATACGAGCATCGGCGACCGACCGCCGCCCTCAGTCTCTTGTTTGTCTCTCGTTTGTCTCTGTCTCTCGTTTGTCTCTGCGTTCGTGTACAGTATGTCACCGTCTCTGTCGCTGTCACTGTAGATATGTCCAAAGGATTCTGTAGATAGACCATCCCGGGAGCGATTCTCGATCTTGTAAAAATCATCTGTACAGGGAACTCTTTATTTTGATACAAAACCACTAGGAGATCGTTTTTTTTTTGTAATTTGTGTGTTTGTGCGCCGGACCCACTAACTATTGTTTTCTCTGTTGGTCTGAACACTGGATTGCGCGCCTAGTTAAGTGAGCCGCCTGGCCAGGAGGTTGTGACGGGCGACTGCTGGCCCTCCTGCAGCCGGCGTGGGCATTACCCGCCGCGCTGTCTCCGTAATGTCCCCGCCCCGCCCCGAGCCGTCTCTCGGCCAGTAGCCGGTCGCCCGTTTTAAAGGTGACGATGCGACGAGCCTATGGGCACACTCCCCGCTCCTTAGTGCCCAGAGCCGCCGACCTGGAGCGGCGGGCAAGGTGACACGACATCCTCTCTCTCTCTCTCCCTCTCCCTCTCTATCTCATTCCTTGGTGCACCTAGTGTGGAGCGCGCTGTGTACATAGCTGCTGTGCTGGGGCCAGCGCTGGTCCCAGCGGCGCTGGTCAGCCATCCCGCCGCTGGCCGGTCATGGGTGGCCCGATTCCCCCTTCTCCCCCCCCCCCGAGCTGTATGCTACACCGACTTTGGTGGCCGTCGGATGTATTATATGACTGTAAAATACTGTATCGTAGTCAATAATACATTTTCTGTAACGACGGAGCACGATGTGTTTGTGAAGGTTGGTGTGGGTTGAGTTTTGTTGCGCAGTTGGACGGCTACAATAGTAATATGGATGGAGTATAGTGTCGTTACCACGTTAATATGCTCGGTATAGCCAGCCAGTAGGCGGCTTTGTCTTGCATAAGGTGCTCAGTTGTGGGCGGATAGCTTCTGTTACTTCGTTACTAACGGAACTACTCCTAACCTCCTCTACAGGCTTATAAGTCCAGCCTTTGGACGTCAAAGTCCCGTATAAACTACGCTCGCCGGCGGAATAGGAATGAACCCTGGAGGCCTTTGGGTTGTTTGTAAAGTTTTGAATTGAATTCGTGTTTGCTCTAGCCACAAGTTTTGACAAGAGACTAGACCTGACCAATGACTAGGCACCACATCACGCCTTTGCCAGCATCAGGGCCCTGCCTTGATCGGGTCTCTACCAAAAACGGGCCCGTATACAAAATTGCAAGGAGAGGGCCCTGATGTGACCAGGCCCTCGTCCTGACCGGGCCCCGTAGGATCACGCCTTTGCCAGCACCGGGCCCCTGCCTTGATCGGGCCCCTACCAGAAACGGGCCCGTATAAAGAATATGCAAGGACCGGGCCCTCATCCTGACCGGGCCCCATGGCCATATCACGCCTGTGCCAGCAGTGACCCAGCACCGGGTCCCTGCCTCGATCAACCCCCTATCAATAGCGGGCTCCTATCAGGAATGGGCCCGTATCAAAGCATTTGCCAGGAGCGGGCCCTGTTGTGACCTGGCCCTCCCCTGACCGAGCCCCCGTATCACGCCTTTGCCAGCACTGGGCCCCTGCCTCGATTGGACCTAACCAAGACCGGACCACCACCAGAAACGGGCCTGTATCAATAATATGCAAGGACCGGGCCCTTATCACGTCTTTGCAAGCACCATGCCCGGCGGGCCAGCCCCTGCCTCGATCGGGCCTGATCAAGACTTGGCTCCTACCAGGAATGGGCCCGCGTCACCAGAACGCCACCGTATCAAGAATTTGCCAGGACGGGCCCTGTTGTGACGGCCGACGGGGCCCTCGTCCTGACCGGGCC
Source organism: Semibalanus balanoides (assembly GCA_014673585.1). Lineage (NCBI taxonomy): Eukaryota > Metazoa > Arthropoda > Thecostraca > Balanomorpha > Balanidae > Semibalanus > Semibalanus balanoides. Next base: position 50,999 of record VOPJ01012269.1, read on the forward strand.
CCATATCACGCCTTTGCTAGCACTGGGTCCCTGCCTCGATCGGGCCTGACTAAGGCCGAGTCCCTACCAGGAACGGTCCCGCATCAAGAATATGCAAGGACCGGGCCCTCGACCTGACCGGACCCCATAGATCCAGGGGTAATAAAAAGTCGGCCGTCCTGCCGATGGCGTCGGCGCCAGATAGCCGCTCTGCTGACTGAAGTAGCGACAAAAACGGCCGGGAAAATATTTAGTTTCGTTTGTTTCATTTAGCTTTCATTTAGTTTCGCTTCCATGTTTTTTTTTTAATGTTACAACTTTTATATTACTAAGTTTGGTTAGGTCTGAGTATTGATGTTCCTCCTACGCAAGTCAAGAAACCTACCACGCCATGCACCACCAAGTATCTACCAGTAACTCCTCTGCGCTCATCGGCGGCTTTTCCGTGGCGACACAACGTTAATAAACCAATGGCAAAAGTGTTGTAAAAATCGCCGATACACGCGCCGATGATGGTCGCAGGAATGGTCTCTCTCTTGGTAGTAGAATACACCAATTACAGTGGAAAGGGCAGGTCCTCACTGCACCCGTCCCGGTCCTCACCGCATTCATCAGTGCCGTCCCTGGACCTGTTTACGACGCCCGAGCCCGTCCGGACAATGGTCGCCGCCCGAGCGGGCAAGGGTACGGACCCCTTCGGTCCCGTTTTAACAACCTCCAGCGACCCCAGGTAGACATTCCTGAAAAGTGCGGTTAGAACTGGAGGTCGGCAGCCGAATGCGACCCGCTGGGGAGGGGCAAATTTTGTTCACCTGTCTATCTTCCGAACCAATTGTCGTATCGAGACGATATATGTGGCAATCAATAAGTCAAATATGAATGTGAATATATGTACCAGTGCATGTTTTATGGCATGGCTGGCCGACGGCAAGCTATCGGGCCTTGGGTCAGATTTCGGCCCGCTACGGCAAGGTCGCCAGGATGGGTGTAGGTGATAGGTCAGTCATGATAAAATAGAGCTGTGCTTACCTCTACCATGCGAGCGGCTTCTGTGCAATAATTATGTCGGCATTTGTATGCAAGCTAAACGGCGTACAACTGGTCTTAATTATGTGTATGGCAAGATTTACAAACTTACCGGCTTTGCTTTTAGGGTTAGGTATGTTAAATATCTGTGACCTTTGCATTTTATTTAAGGATAACAAAGCCGAAAACATATCAGGCAACCAAGGTGTATTTAGCTATTTGCATAGACATAAACGTGTGACCAGTGTTACTGGGATTGGCTGTGTTCAAGGATTTAGATGTGTTAAAACTAATGGTACAGCGACCAATTTTTAGGGAAATAATCCCGTCGGCGACCAGCTTTCAGCTTTTTTTAGCCCTGTGCAAAAATGACGGTGCGAAATTCTGTCGTTTTCGACTATTTCCGAACAACTTAAGGGGACCTTTCACCCAGTCCGCCCCCTGTTGCACGTATTAACCCGCGCTTGACCGGGGTCTTATCCGAACGCCATTGACCGGGGGCAAATATCCCCCTCGTTATCTCCGGAACCGATGATCGTAGCGAGACGCACAAGGCGGCGTTTGAAAGCTCTCATCAATAAAAATCTCAAGCATACTCAATTTGTTTTAATCAAGATCGCATATTAGGTCAAGGTCAGGTCAAAGGTCAAAATCGACACATTTGAGTTTATGGACCATACTTTTCATCCAGAGCCTTTGATTGCAACCATGATCACCCAAAGTGCCCCAAAGGTATGGCACACATCCCGCATGAGCAAAAAAGCAATTTTTTGCAAAGGTCAAGGTCAAGATCAGGTCACAAAAGGTCACTATCCGAAACATATTTTTGGATGTCATGCTACACATGTTTTATGAGCTGTTTTATATGTATAAATTGATAGTGATAATCAAGGCACCATCGGAGCTAATTTAAATGAAGTAAGTGTCAATCTGAGGTCAAATTCAGGTCAAATGAGGTCAAATGTTTTAATTGATAAATCCTAACAAAAAATGCATGTTTTTAGACCAGTTTAATCTAAAAAATACATTGATGACATTTATTTGTCTTTATCTTGTCAAAATGAGCCAAAAAAACAGAATTTAAAAAAATACGTCATCATTTACCATTCTAAGACTTCCTCAGTAAAAATAGTGCTCTTTATTTGAAACTTGGCTTTCATATTGTTGTAACACTTTTATTTAACATATATATCTAGTTTTTGACATTTTTGCAACAAAAAATAATAATAAATCGCAAAAAAATGTCAAAATATTGTGATTTTTGGTTTACTTTAGAACATTTATATGTTTGTATGTTTTTTTTCTTCAATTCTAGTTCATCTTTTAATTTCTTCCTTTTCACAGCTTTTCCGTTTTTGTGTGATTTTATTACTAAATTTGAGCATAGTTCGTTGTGCTTGAAAGGCTATCACTAAGTTAAAAATGGTGATATTGTTTCTAATTTGGGTTGTATGCTGCTTGAACAACACTCTTTCACATATATTCCGGTTTTTGAAGTGACTCAAAAAACACAAAAAAATGTAAAAAATAAAAAATAAATTGAGTAAAAATCAAAATTTGGGAAATTTTGAGATTGCAGTTTTATAATACATGCAACTTTCTATCTTTATATTTTTTGTGTTTTAGTTTATCATAAAATGTAAACATTTTGCAGCTGCCTAAAACTTGAGTGATTTTGTCGCTAAATTTAAAAAACATGACGTCACAAAACAGTGTATATCTAACCCCAAAAATTTGAACATTTCCAAATATTCCCAATCGATGTGAAATTGATGTGCAGATGGTACTGAAAGTTTCAGGTTGATATCTTGAATGGTTTGTGAGTTATCGCCAATAAACGGCAGGGGACAATATTTGTCCCCCGGTCAAGCGCGGGTTAACGTCTGCCACACAGATTTGCCCTCCCCCTGCCTCAAAATACTGGCGAAGACATTATATGGATGTAGTTATACCTAAGAAGTTAGAGTAGCACACACTTGAGTTCTTTCGGTCTCTTCATGCTCTGCATGCCCAAATTGTACAACCTGCCCCTCGCGTTGGATCAAATTGCCACAACCATGGGATAAGTTGAGTATTGTAACGTTTTATTTCGGATATTTTTAAAGTATCAACCCAGTGCGAGATCCAGGATTTTCATTGAGGGGGGGCTGCAGGCCCAGGGGGCGCCTCTTTTGCGCCTGAGGGGGGCGCCATGTATTTTTTTATCGAAAAAAAATAGTTTTGTCGAGTTTTACGGGGGTTAAAAATTACGCAAATCTTAGTAGATCGACGTTTTTTAAATGGTCATTTCCTTTCTTTGACGTTTTAAATTTGCAATTTGCATTAAATACTCCATGTTGTACGATTTGTCAAACATTTATCGTTTAACGCCAAAAATCGCCATTGCCATGGACACCAATATAACCGGCATTATGCCCAACGTACTATATCCATAGGTGCATGCCCAGGGTTTGTTGGTTTTGGGGAAAGGGATCAAATCCAGTGGAATATTTCAAAAATTTTGTTGAGCAGGGGGAGGGAAAACAGGCCCCGTCAGCGTGGATGTTGTGACTGGAGGGGGACAGGGAAGCGCGTCATCAGTTGTCAGCCCATCTCGACTGTACACAGGGGCGTCGCCGATAATTTGTAAAATTGGGAGTCGGTTGAAATGAAAAAGAAAAGATGTACTCCAACTTTTCTGCTGTATATTGAAAACCCCTTCAGCATTTCAAATGTGGAACTCCTGTATATATTGTATGTATATGTTGTTACCGCAAAGCAGGCGCCAATTTTGTACGGGTTTGCCTGATAACCCCAGAACATATAGGCGGTGTATGAGGATTAAAGGGGCGGATGGGCATTGTAAAGGCCATATATAACAGTGTTATAATGGTTAAGATAAAATTAAAAATGTTATTCATTCAAATCAGCATTTATGACGAATCGAAAACGATGACCGATGGGTTCGTTATGACGATGGCCAGCTGATTGTTGACGCCGCGAAGGCGCGTGAACAATTGATTTAGGTCTGTGGATAATAACTTTAATTTTTTTGAAACCAAGACCGGGAGTGGAGCCAAGTCTCAGTAACCCCTTTCCTGGCTGCACATCTCGGTATGATTGTCAGATATTGGGGTCACTGGGGACAGCATTACCGCCAGGGAGAGCCATCTACCAGACACCTAATGCAATCAATCTGGCAATTTTCGATATTTGTATCAACCCAGAAATATATAGCGATGGGAAGGGGAAAGGGGCATGGTTAAATGTAATTCATAAAACGTAAAATGTTATTCATTCAATCAGCGTTTAAGACGAACCGAAAACGATGACGATGGGTTCGCTATGACGATGGTCACTGATGTGATGCCGCGAACAAGGACGTGAAAATTTGATTTAGGGTCGTGGGAAATAACATTCGAAATATTGAAACCAAAAACAGTGAGTTGGAGCCAAGCCTCGGGTAACCCCTTTTCTTGTTGCACATTCTCGATATGATGTCAGATATTGGTCCCTTGGGCAGCAATTACCTACTGCCAGGGAGAGCCCCATCAGACACCTATGCCAATTGATTTTCACTTTTCAATATTTGTATAAACCCAGAAATATATAACGATGTAGAGGAAAGCGTGGGCATTGTGAAAGGATTAGCTTAAAATTATGCATGCAAACTTCCGCATTCGACAAACCGAAAACGATGACGATTTGTTCTTATGACGATGGTCACTATGGAAGCCGCGAAGCGGCGTCCGTGAAAATTTTGATTTTAAGGTCGTGAAAAATCAAATCTTGATGACGAAAACCAGACCGTGAGTGGTGCCAAGCCTCAGGTACCACTTTCCTGGCTTTACAATCTCGGTAACCTATAATGATGTCAGAATTGGTCCCTGGAGCCAGCAATTATCACCAGGGAGAGCCACTAACAGACACCTAATGCAATTAAATTTTCCCATTTCGATATTGTAATATGCAAATTGCGAAACTTGGTGTCAGCCGGCGAAGCAAGGCGCCAAAATTTCCCTTTTGACTGTTGATAGCTGGATTTTGACTGCCGCAAAGGCAAGTTTTTACGATTAAAATTTGCAGAGGCGGAACCGTTTTCCGACGTATTTTTAGGGGAAGGCGTAGCAAATAATAGTTTCAGGAGCTTTGGGGAACGTGGCCAGGGGCCAGGCCCCTTTAAGCCCCTGTGCGCACCTGGATCCGCCCTGTTGATATCGATCTTCATAGAGGTGTGGTATCAAGCTAAATTGATGTAGCATAAGGTACTGCAAGTTTCACTTCGATATCATAGGCCGTTTTCACGAGGATTATTTTTTCGCGAAAATGTTTTTTAAAGTTTTTTGTAAAATGTTTTAAACCATTTCGGCAAAATATCCATCGTGAAACGGCTATTGTATGTAGTGTTAATTGTTCAAGTTAAATTTAGAAAATCCGAGGAGGGGCAGATTCCCCCCCCCTATCAGGGTGCGGGCTAACTATCCGCTTTTACAAAGCCACTGGGAACGCGTTAACATGCTTAAATGCCCCCTGCTTGCATTTAATGCCCCAAACGTTCCTGTGTTCTGGAAGGCGGGGCATTTTCCCCTGGATTTAAGAGTGGCCATTGACCATTGTTCATTGAGGTTGCGGCGAGGTATGGAAAAATTGCAGTGTGCGCAAAAATAACTCATTGATTGTAACACATCAAAAACTTTTGTTGTAATGCTTCTGATTTGGAAGGCACCCTCCGTGGCTTTTGAAGCACCCTTTTGTGATTTGGTGGCTCCCTGTTTAAGATTCGGGGACACCTCATCTTGTTTAAGGGCGCACTTTCCGAGTTTCGAGGACCCGTCCAAAGTATGGGGGTGCTTTTTGGGCATCGGGGCTCCCCCCCAGAACTGGAGTGCCCGTCCATGGGATTGGGCGCCCTGTAGAATCTGAGGGCGACCGCATTTTTTTTTTTTTTTTTTTGGGCTGGGGGGCGCCCTCCTCAGATTTGGTGTGCAATACTAATAAACACTCGAGGGCGCGCTTCCTAGTTTGAGGGCCGCCCTTCCGAAGTTCTGAGTTCAGAATGTTTTTTGGGCATCGGGGTGCACTTTTCGGGGAAATTGGGCGCCCTCCCATGGTAGGGGTGCTCTCCATGGTTGGGCGGCGCTCTCCATGGTTTTCGGGGTGCCGCTCCATGGCCAGAGATGGTTTTGGGGGGTTGGCCCTTCTATGGGTTGGGGGCCGCCTTCTAGGGGTAATGGTAAGTCCGCCCTCCATAGGGTTTGGAGGCCGCCCTCCATGGGTTTGGGGCGCCCTCGATGGTCTGGGGCGCCCTCCACCGGGCTTTCGAGGAACAGTCAATGGGGTTTGGGGGCGCCCCCTCCAATGGTTTGGTGGTCGCCTCCGATGGGTTTTAAATGCGGCGCTCCATGAATGGAGGGGCGCCTGCGGCGCCCAAATTGCGCCATTCGGCGCAAAATTAGGCCCTCGCCTTCGGCGCAGGTGTGGCCGCCAATTTCCATTGAGGGGGGGGCTGCCAGCCACCGCTGCCCCACCCTGATCCGCCGCTGGCTGCACTATCAAGGTGGCTTTGTGATTTTGTTTTTCACATTAGAAAAAGTTAATTCCTGTCCCCTGCCAGTCGTTTTAGGACTCTGGCTCGATGCCAACACGGTTAACTCGAATTTTCCATCAGAGTCATGCCTACGTCTTTTTGCCTTTGTGGGCTATGTTTGGATCTCATCTTGCCCCCCCAGTGTTTTTCCCTTAAAATAGGCCCTGACTGACCTTGACCTTTGTGGTGTCAGGTTGTGAAAATGGCTTCTATGTGACAAGTGTGACAAAAAAGGAATTGCTTAAGATTAGGCTGACATTGTCTAGAAGTTTTTTAGAGCCTGGACTGTACAGATTACCATTCCCAACATGCAGCATGCACGTCTAAATGGTGAAACCATGCATTAAAATAGCACGTGCATTATCCCACTTTTTGGTAAGAGTTGGAGAGAAATAGTGTTAAATGAAATTTCAGATGGTGTGGTATAACATGTATTGTCCGCCCGTTGCTAGGTTGTCCCGCCCTCTGCTAATCTATGACGTAGGTTATGACGCATACGATGACGTAAAAGAGGCATTTATGGGTAATGCTTCCTTCACTGATTATTAGAAATGGATCTGTTCCGTTCACTTATGCTAGTTTGACCCACCGCTGATTACAAACTTCGATATCGTAATTATTAATGTCTAATAACACAAAACACACCCAACCAAGGACGTAGCAGCCTTATTATCAAGATACGTTGCACCTATAAACTATGCGATCTTATAACAAGATGCACCTGTTACAAAGATTGCACCTATACAAAAATGGCACCATATATTATTACTATGCACCTATGCAAAAACCTGCGGAACGATGCACTGTTTTGGGTCCAAACCATGATGATGGTCGTGTCTTCTAAATGCCCAATATGGCCTTCTCTTCGAGCTTTTGGGATCCAGTAGGCTGTCTTTTCTTTGTCTCTTTTTGCTTAGTGCATCGTATTCCTCTCAAGTGACTTCTTAGTCACGGTTCAAACGATGTGCATCACTCCGCTATCTTTTCTCAAGTAGAATTTTTAACAATGATTAAATTTGAAGTTTGAACTTTCTGGTTCAGAATGATTGCTTTTGTGCCAAGCCGCCCAAGCAGTGTATGGAAAATAACCTTTCCTACCCTGGGCTGGCATTTAATAATTCTTCACCATCGTTTGTAATCGAAACACTCGAACCTACCGGTCCCGATTTTCGAAAAAACAAACTCGGTGAGATCATTAAATTGTCCCAGCCCCGGGCAGGAATATATTATCGGTCACGCATTTTTGGGGGTTAACAGTTAACACCTAAAAACTTCACAAGGAAGGGCATTGCGTAGTCAATCTTCCTAAAACCAGCGAATACATCAGAAGCTTGGTTTCCACGGATCACTTCGGATAAAACCCTATGTGTCAGGTGCCTGATCTGATTCCAGAAGCAGGAGAGGATCTAGAACGACACAAAAAGTTGATTTGGGGCGAAATCTCAAAAAGCCGCAAACAGCTAAAAAAACACTCAGCAGACTTTGCTTCTGTATGGACGAATGACTGATTTATTAAAACTTGTGTACGGCAAAGTTTCTTAGATGTTCTTTTAAATTTGATAATGCGCATTTTTTAAAGGAATTTTGGGGCTTGGTCCGTTTGCCTCTTCCCTTTGTATCCGCTAGTGGCCAGACAATATAAAGGGGCGGAGAGCACCGTTGGAGGGGGAGGAACTCAAATTGGCAGAGGTACTCTCCAAAAGTATATGAATTGATGACTATGGTTTACGCCAATATTGAACTGACGCGACGAGGAGCGAGTATCGGTTCTCAATATCTCCAAAGCTACGCTAGGTGGCTGCAAACGGTGTTTTAGTAGGTTCTAAGTTGAAAGCATGCTTCAGTGACACGACTTTCTATTTTACAAACCGTACATTTGTATTTCAACTAAAAAAAATTGCTCCCACTGAGGAGCATTGTTACTGGGGGAGGGGGAGCAGCCAGCGATCATTTGGGGGCATTTCCCCCCTCCCTCCAGTTAGCATGTTAGCAGAGACCCTGTGTTAGCTTGGCGTTTAGACATTCCAGCAAAAACACGCCTTCGGTATATATGTGGTGTGAGGCTGAGGCAACGTCAGATACTGCACCGCACTGCACATGTACATTGCGGTGCAGTCTGCTTACAGGTGTTTTAGTTTCCAAAAATGGCCGGAAACGCCACTCGCAGCAATGCGCGCAATGCAGTTATATGCAATAAATATAACAGCAAACTGCGAAGTCATTATAAGCTGTGTTACAAAACAATACATCAGCATTCAGCATTGCAGAAACAACCGATCGTCTCTCTTTTGGCTAATGTATTATAGGGTCTCAAGGCTTCAGCGAAACATAAACGGGGAACAGCGCATTTGTTCTTATCTGACATAACTGAAGGTTTCATCAGTGATTGTACTTAAAACCCATTGACTGTCGGGGGGGGTCCGAATCGCCCCTTGCGACGTTTTCGCGTACGGGTCATTCATAACTTAACTCAGTAATTCTTTCAAACTTTGCTGGCTTTTCCTAAGCAGTTCATTTGCGCAGCTCAAATGTTGTTACTTTCCAAATTCGAATCAGGAGGGGGTCACAGAGACAGTTTAGGAGGGCGTGTCTGCCGTTTTGACACAAAATCTGTGCATGGATTAGAGATCATGGAGAGAGTTGTGTGCTTGAAGAGAAGTGTTGAAAAAAACCAGACTTATCGGTAGAGAATTGATGGGTGTTCTTTTCAGCATGGCTATTCTCGAAATGGCATAAATGAATTTTGAAATCCGATATTTTGAACAACTTTTTTTTTTTTTCACAAAATTGATGCAAGTTTTTTTTCAAGACGTTTTTCAAAAACCGGCATTGTTATGTGAAAGAGAAACATGCCAAATAATTATGTTGTTGAAAGTTTCAGAGGTGATATCTAAATATGATGAACCTTATGTCAGGTCAAATTGTAACCTTCCCAATATTAAGTATATTGATGAAAAAAATGAAAAACGAGGTTTAATGGCATCGCATTCATCAACTATTTCAGGTATTTCAATTGTCATCTTAGGGCCACTTCTTGATGAAAAGGAGATTTTTAGTCCATAGTGATCCTTTGAAAGGTCATTCAGTTCACCAACACCTTTTAATCAATACTCATGACAGAACATCATAGAGGACTCACAAATGGTCCTCAAAATGTTGGTCGCGTCCAAATACGCGTCTGATAGCATTCTGACCCGACTTACGTCTACCTTGACCTGATACCTTGACCTTACCCGGGTCCAAATTTTCGATGACAAAAATGAAGATTCGATACCGAAAACGAGAGAAACACGATGTTACAAGAATAAGTGCTGTATATACTTTAGATAACCAAGTTATTAACGAACAATACATTGACTGAAAAATCAGGTTTAACATTTGTTGACCTCTACAGTCCAGAACCATTGACCTGAGGGCATTTATGATTGCCGTACAAGTCCTGTGGAAGAACAATTAAAAAAGCTTTACAGTGATTTTTTTTCAGGATTCCTCCTAGTGCCATAGTCCGAGATAAGTGGCAAGGTTTCCGAAGAATATCATGTTTTGACAAAAATAATTTTGATGCGTCATTTGACCTTGAAGTATACATGACCCAAGTCACAAAATTTAACAAAAATAGAGTCAGTCGACCTTAAGTCCACACACCAAGTTTCATGTTATCTATCTCTTATGGCAGCGGAGATCTGAAGGGGGGCCGGACATGAGCCCCCCCCCTCGATTCAGATATATATCTTTTCAATCCCTCCAGGAATAGGGTTAAAGGATTACTGGACTGAACCCCTCTCCATGGCTATAAGGTTTCGTGATGTGCAAATTGAGAAAATATTATATATTTATACAGGTGGCGCAGGTGTGCACAAACCGGCAAACCCGTGTCACGCTGGTTCCGTATAGTTCAAGTTCCGCTCATCAGAGGGCGGACGACGGTATTATTGGTGGAAGTTGTGTCGTACTATTTTTTATAACACAGTCAGACATTATCTTTACTTGTAGGTGGACGGTTTTATTTAGAGAAATATTAGAAGCAGAATAATATGCAGTCATGTTGTCATGCGATCTGCAAAATGATTTCTTAGATACCTACTATTCAATGCTAATGTGGCGAAACTACATAACATGTCTTAGTTATGATACTTATAAATAAAAATTTCGTTGGCAAAACACGGACAGACGGACAAACAAACTTTCTTTAAATAGTAGGTAAGTTAGATTCGTATAAAAATGTCACTATGTCCTACTTTTCAGGTAATATTGAAAATAAATGTAGATAACAGTTTCACCTGAAAATGTGTCACTACAAAGTTTTCCGAACAATAGGTATTATAACAGGTGAAGGATATATTTATGAAATTCTATATTTTTTCTCACAATAAACGCAAATAGTTTCGGTTCAAAACATGTGAAAGGAAGACAAATATAACCGTCCTGTGCTCTTTCTCATAAATAATTTTCACAATCATACTACAGTAGTAAAATGGTAGTTTCAAGTTCACAACCTACTACTGTAGTGTGTTTCATAAAGAGTAGTAGATTGTATTGTAGTAGTTCGTAAATTTTTCGTTAAAAAGCAGCGTAGCGTTTCATGTATCAATTGTAGAGTTAGTACAGTTGTAAACTTGCGAGTGAGTAAGTGTGTTTTTGCTTTATTGAAACACAACTTTACACTTACTTCACAACACCTTACAACTATACACACGAACTTTTACTACAACACGTTTATGAGAAAGGCCACTGTTGAGAGAAAAAAAAAACGACTCGGTTTCGGCACGGCTGTTGACGGACTTTTTGTGCGAGCAGCTGCCGACTGTCTGAGTTTCATGGCTTCATAAACACGCTGTCAAAGTCGTAAAACAGCAAAACGTTGTTTTATGGCCTGGAGCAAAACGAGCATGATGTCAGACTGTCATCACTAGCTTTTTAATCTGTCACCATGCGCTTAGCTCACGAGGAATCGTTGGTGGGTTAAACTGAGGGCTGTCAGCAGCTCCCGTCCAGCAGGTCGTAACAGACTGCGACCAGCTGCCGGGATCGGCTTAGGGCGTGATCGCCAACAGAGCGAATTAGTCGGTATCACGACGAATTAGCTTGGTGTAATCACGACGAATTGCTGGTATCACGACGAATAGTGCGTATCGCCGGAGTTTTGCGTTGGCAACCACGACGAATGAGCGGAATGCGCTAATTCGCCCAACGAATTCGCGCTGCGGAGCGATAATTTCCAAACCAGTCGGTCGGGCGACGAATCTGTTTTGGCGTGTTTTAAAACATTAGGAATTAGATAATATGACTTGCTTGTCTCAATAGTGATTATAATTGATGAAAAAAGTTTTAGATATATATATTTCATATACCGTGTGAAATAACCACACAAGCTGATGGAAATGGGCAGCAGTGACAAATCCGACGGATAATGAGTGTTGCGTGGAGTTGCCGAACGCACGAGACAGTAATTCGTCGGAGACGACATTCGCTCTGTTGGCGATTCACGCCACTTAACCGCGGCACTGCAGGGGGGTTGATTTCGCCCCCCTCAAGTTTTCAGGAGTAGCGGAGAGAGAAACGCGGCGCGCAGCGCCGCCAAATTTCGTGTACACCATGTTTGGGCATCAATTACCACACTTTGGGAAAAAGTTTTGACTTGAGTCATCTCAGGTCAGGTACAAGTCCATGTCAATGACCTCGACCTTCAAAAATTGTTTTGCGTTCTCGTTCAAAAGCCACGTCTTTTTCGAAAGTTTTGAAACTTGCAGGATTTCATAAGATATCAGTACCTACAATTCGTTTATCTCGGATTATTCGTATCGGTGACAAAGGTCATGTCATTTTCCTGACCCTCCCCATAAGTGCAATGGGAAAATAAACAAATGTTCCCTTTCAGAAAATATGCATTGGAATCAAGCTAATATTTCAGAATTATTTCTATTTAGCTCATTAGTAGCATGACATAAGGTGTGCAGATTTGCTAAGTGATTTCTTACAAGGTCATCTGAACGGTCATTCTGAGGTCATCAGCAATTAGTTGCTATAAACTCTTGCATATAAAAGAATAGAGACGATCAGTTTAAACTAATGTGTTCATCTCGTCTGCCGCGTTTGCCCATATGAACAGACCTACCTGGTCACCAAAGATGACCTTGACTGAGGTCAAATTTTGAGTTGACCTTACGAGGTCACCGTAATATTATGCTTCAAAACACATCAATGAACAAACACGATGGCGTCAAAATAGTTTTCCATCTTTCTTAGGTGACAATGCTTTCACGAAAAACTGTTTGCTAAAAAACAGTATTTTTTACCTGTTCATGACCCTCTGGAGCCTAAACTATTGACCTGAGCTCAATTTTGATGAGAGGCGCTGACTGTGATGCAAATTTACATAGCTATCGATAGCTCTATAATTGTTGCTCTAGGCTATCATAATTTCCGAGATAATCGGGGGTTTCTGGAAAAATAGTCCTAAAAGGAGTCCTAAAACCGGAAAATATGACCTTTGGTGACCACTGGTGACCTCAATTGTGACCTGACCCAAGAAAATACAGAAATACTTTCGATAGAGTTTTCCTAGAGCTATCTAATGCCGTTTTCCGCTTGTCGCTACGTTGCGTAGTTTTGGAGATCTCACGGGGGGGGGGCGGAAATCACCCCCCTGCAGTTCGTGTTCGGCGCGAACCCCCTGCAGTGCGCGGGTTAATGCGACATAAGCAGCCGAGAAATTCAGTAATTTTGTCGGATATTTTTTTTTTCTTCAATAAAGTCAGCTCAGTGATGCCAATGGATTCTATATCGTGGTAAAATATACAAATTATTGCTAATGAAGTTTTAATAGAAATGATATGTGAAGCGTTGCGAACATTACCTACTCGCGACACTATGACTCTCATATATATTTTTTAATACATTTCCAAATGAAAAATATAAGATTTGCAAATATAAGTTCATTTTGTTCAGGCTCCATAAAGACGGTCAACAATAAACATTTCAAAAATAAATACATACATTTATATTTGCGAATGTCTCCTTTAGTACAATCATTGATCAACCATTAGCCCACAACCCGCTGGGGGAAAAGGATACAAATAGTAGCGCCTCGTTCGTTGGTCTTCAATAGCTCAAAAATGGTACATATTCTCGGATTGACACCATATTTGCAGTACCTTCTCCCTCATCAATTCAACCTCTCTTACACAGTCAAATTGAATTTCCTCTAAACAGCTTTGATGCAACAACATTTTAGTGACGTCATGTCATGCTATGTTTCGCCCAAAACGATCGATCTTTAACCTTTCCTGACCTGAAATTGGCCTGCCCTCTTCGATGTCAACCATAAATGGCATTTACTACTGAAGAACAGGTGCATTGCATTATAGCTATTGTACCGGCAAAATAGGGGTCTGCAATTCTGTTTGATTGGCTTATACACCGCCTGTTGTAAAACTATCCATTTGGATTTGGACTTATTTCAACCTTTCTGTGAGGTCACATATCAATGAATCGGGATCCAATAGCGTGCTTTAAGATGGGACGGATCGGGGCTTTTTGTGGCGCCTTATCTGTTTATATTCGACTGATAGATCCTGATATAACAGGGGTGCTACTTAGAACCCCTCCCCTCAGCCGGTCGCGTATAGCGAAATATTCCAACCGGTGCCGGGTTGAACCTCGCCCGGGTACGGGGGAGGGATGGATGCCATCCTCCTCAGTTTTTCCCAAATAACTCATGTAGTTACCAACCGATGGCAATACACTTTCAGTATCCTACTTTTAAATCATTTGACAAATACTCTGACAAATTTGAACTTCCAACTTTTATGACCCGTGATCTATGACTTGTTGCTCAAGGTCATGTTAGGCGCAACTGGCGTCCCGTAGTATCTATCCTTGTTACATGTGCAGTTCTGAGTTGTCTTTTGCTGCTCAGGAGCTATAAGACTAATAGGTGTTTCCAGGTTGACAGTTGTGGCTCTCCGCTGACCGAATCATCGTACACCTACTGACCACTACGCTCTTTACCCCCTGAAGTCGATATGCTCAACAGAAGTCGTGCTGTGGGTACCAGCAACCCTACCAATACGGCTGCTCCCTCTCGAAGATGCTACGCTGCGAGCTGATGGAGCGTGTGTATTGCGGCCGTCTCAGGCGTATTATCAGAAACATAGTTGCAGACGTTCTTCGCCAATAGATACCTGTGACTCCGCTCTAAGGTCACGGAGAGTAGACTCTGTAATTCCGTCTGACACGTAATTTAATTATCCATGCTCCACTTTCTGGGTCGAGTTCGTAGATATATCTCGCAGAGCATGTCTATCACCTCAGATGATGTCCTGACTGTTATATATAATGTTTGATATATATATATACGTTTCTCTCTCTCTTTTCAAATTTGGCATGTATTAAGCATACTTAGATGTTCCTTCACCATTTTGGTTCGATCAGTATTCAATTTTCACACATTTACAATTGGTGACATTTGGATAATTGACATTCATGATCTCAGAGGTCATCTATTGACCCAGGACCTTAAAATCTGGTGTCAATGGTTTCCTCTTGTCACAAGCAGCACGCTCGTTGTTGAATCGAAGCTCTATCTCAGCTTGGGGCGAAACACCAGGGGGTCGTACCTCCCCCCACACCCGGACACGCAGTGATCCTGCCCTACCCGGGCGAGCATTAACGTCGTGTTTATCTTTTTGACCCCGCATAAGCAAAACGAAAACTACATAAAAATAAAACTGTATTTGCAAGGGAAATGGGTCCGACACATCCGTTGCGTCAGGCATGTATGTTACGAGTGTGTTGTGAGTCCAGTCCTGCCCTGAATGGTCTACAATTAGATAAGTTAATACACTGATTTCTATTCATCTCTACGGGGGTAAGATATCAAAAGCATTTTTCACATGACTGCTGTGCTTGTCTCATTAATGCGTGCAAAATTTGTGATTGCATTTGTGCTTTCGCTCATAGTTGCCGCAGGGCAATTGCATAAGCAATAAGCATCATATGTATAATGTATAACATATATATGTCCGTTGCTGGGACGTAAGGTGATCTCTAGCCGAAGGAAGTATGACCATGTGAGCGACATGATTGACGAGCGCGGCTGGCTTCATGCTGACAACATGTACAACTACCATCGCCTCGTGTTGATTATACAAATGTTAGCTTCCTCTGAGCCGCCGACCCTTGCTGCTAGTTTGACCATCAGGCAGAGTGTACACGGAAGAGACATCTGAAACAGTGACATGCTGGTGACCCCGACCATTAGGTCAGAGTCTGGGAGGCGCCACTTTTTGTACTCAGCGGTATCTGAGTATAATGAGTTGCCGCCAGCACTGCGTGTTCTGAGTCACGCCAGTTTCAAACCCGCCCTCAGAAAATATATCATTGAGCGACAACGTGAGCCCTAGCGCCTAGCGGGCGCCGGGCACTTCAGTGCAAAGTTACTACTGTGATGCTGTGTGTGTGTTAAGTGCGTGTGTGTGCTCAGTATGGGAGGTATGTGAGTTGTCCCACTACCCAAGCCCAGCAAATGTTTGACTCGAGCATGTAATAGCCGTATGTTTAACAGATATGTTTCACGACGTGAAATACATAAATAAATAAATAAGTGATAACAGATTCACAAATAGGGCTTGGATACAGACGTGTGTTTAATTCAAATTTTAATGAATGATTCAATCATGATTCACCGGCAAAAATGAATGATTCAATCATGATTGTAGTTCAATTCCATTCAAATTCAACACTCAACATTTTCACTGATGAATGATTCACAGTGATTCACAGGCTTACGTGAATCAATCATTAATGATTCATTCAATGAATGATTCAAGAATGATTCAATCAAAATAATTAGCAATGCGTAAGTGTAAATAACAGTGCATATATTCGGAGTGAGGGTGTTTACAGACCAAATGAAGGTGCTGAAAGTGATCTTGACATGTGTTCCTCAGTGTTTGATTCCCTATTATTAGACTGGGCTATTGTTTGTATAGTTTCTGCTGTCCCCCCAAAAAGAATGATTCATTGTGCTATGAATGATTCAATCACCCTATTTTCTTTGAATTAATGATTCAATCAATGATTTATTTAATCATTCATGAGAAGGTGAATCGATTCATGAATGATTCACGTAAAATAAGAATGATTTAATCAAAAATAATGATTCAATTAGAATCAATCACAAGTCTGCTTGGATAGCAACAAATTCATATACTTATATATTTATATTCTGTCATTTGACATGACTAAATTGGGTTTGGAATAGGTGTTGTTTTTTGTGCATCCAAAGTTCAGCGTATTTTTATATTTTTTAATATTTCTTACACACAACTAAGATTGCCTCCTGTTCTAAGCTACCACTATTAGAGTGACCTTATCCTAAACAATCATTAAATATGTTTTAGTTGCTGAACACCAATACATTTCCACCTCCGTATTAATGTCTCGGTGTGATCATTGGTGCCTAGGCCTTCAACGTGAAACGTTAGAGTATTTTCACCTTCACTAGTATGTCGAACAGCCAACATTTTCATCCGGATCGCTTTTGGGTGTCGTCATTTGTAACCAGATCGATTTTATTCAGCGTGTAGCATCTTTTAAGTGTGCTTTTAGTCCTTATTTTTTTGTTCGTACACTTTTATTTTTATCAAAGTGGGCCGAAACAAACCTGTCTGTATTCACTCTCGTTTGCTGAAGCGTGTAGACCGTTGTGCCTTATTTCACGATCTATGCTGCATTGACTGGTCTGGTGTTCATAACTATGTATCAGTAGCTGATCACGATCAGTGCAATTCATGCTGGACAATCTCGTACCGACTATTGACAGGCACGCTCCTATGAAACGTGTTATAATTCGCAACCCTAGATCGCCTTCTGTTAGCCCAGCGACGCTGGACCTGATGGCGCAACGGCGTGGCGAGTTGCGCCGCGAGGGGAGGTCGGTATTTTTCCGCGATCTTGACACAAGGGTCAGGTCAGCGATCAGGCGCGACTGCCGGGTGGATATGCAAGACAGACTGCGTAGCGAGGGAAGTAGCTCTCTGTACCGCATTATCCGCCCTGTTATCGCAAGTAAGGTTAGCCGCACACGCGACCTCCCCGCGGCCACCCCCGATGAAATGAATGCATTCTTTGTAAATGTGGGCCCACGTGTTGCGGCCAGCTTGGCCGGCCTCGGAACACCATCGGATGTCCCGTGTCGTCTGCCAAGAGTGGTCGCATTTGGTTTCCGGGTGCAGGCACTACGTTTGGAGGGTCTGCGACAGATAGTGATGTCAATGAAACGTTCGGGTGCGTGTGGGTCTGATGGCATATGTATCCGTATCATACTCCTTTGTTTTGATGTCATCGGCCCTTCCCTTCTCCACATTTTCAACACTTGTCTAGAATCATGTGATTTTCCCTCTCCTTGGAAGCACTCCCTGGTTCATTCAATTTTCAAGTCCGGAAATGCAACCCTTGTTTCAAACTACCGTCCTATATCCTTAGTCCCCATCATGGCCAAAATCGTTGAGCGTGTGGTGCAGCTTCAGTTGTTCACGTACATGTCCGACAACCATCTCCTCTCCTCATCCCAACATGGTTTTCGCCCCCGTCATTCAACGGAGACCGCTCTGCTCAGCGTGACTCACATTTTTTTCCGACATGGATCGTGATCTCGTTTCACTTTTATGTTTATTGGATCTCAGCAAATGGTTCGATGTGATTCCTCACTAAAAACTGATATCAAAGCTTGAGCTATATAACATCGACACTACTTGGTTCTCTTCTTACCTCTCGGGTCATACGCAGTCAGTCTCTATCACTTCTTTAACCGGTGACAGAGCGATCTCCAAGCCACTTCCTAACTCCATGGAAGTCTTTCAGGGGTCAGCCCTAGGTCCTCTCCTATTCACCATATTCGCCAACGACCTCAGCCGGCACGCCCCAGAAGCTCATGTAACCCAGTACGTCGACGACACCCAAATCCTTATTTCCGACCTTAAGTGCAACCTTCCGTATCTTATCCAACGCATGGAAACCACCCTGTCCTCAGAAGCTACCTGTTTTCATGCGCATGGCCTCAAACTCAACGCTTCCAAAACTGAGATCATGCTCCTTGGTGCAAAACAAAATACCCGCAGTCTCCCTCCTGTCAGCGTGCGGTTGGGTATATAGTACAGGAGAGCCTTATAGTGAAGAACCTGGGGGTATTGTTCGATCGCCACCTAAGCTGGGAGGCGCATGTCACGTCTGTCGTGAACAAGAGCATTGTGTTCCTGATCGTCCTCCGCCATCTGAGGCACTATCTCCCGAAGGATGTGATGCTGATCATTGTGCGCAGCCTGGTTATCTCGCGCGTGAGCTATATTATTTCTGTGTATGGCCAAGGGACAGCTCAAAACGAAAGAAGACTGATGAAGGTGATCAACTTCGCTGCACGAGCAGTCACAGGCCTCAGAAAATACGACCATGTGTCTCGCGCGCGGGACGAACTGCGCATGACTACACCTCGCCAAATGTGTGACCTACCCTAGTAGCACATAACGGTGTCACAACGTCATGGCAACGTTGTTAACGTCAGGACAACGTTCATACGACGTTGTCGACAATGAGGGTTTAATCACAAATCACACTCTAATGAAATACACTACACAGTACACACCTACTCGACTAGTGATGACATTACCGCACGCTTAAACCCCATCGGGTTCAATCGTCTTACGTCGATATCGACTTCATTCAGCAGCTTCGCACCTCGGTAGGCAAATGACCGCTGGCCCGTCGCAGTGCGCATAGCGGGCGGGCGCAGCTGGAAGTCTGAGCGAGTCACTCGCTCACAGGCGCGGGCGGCCGCGTTGGTCTGAAAAAGAGCTGCAAGCTCTGCTAGCTCGCAGCACGCCTTCGCGCTATGAGCCCCTATCATTGTTCTTACCCTAGAAGCACACAGTACTTTCACGACGTTGTCAAGGGCTGATCCAGGGGGGGGGGCAAGGGGCCATGGCCCCCCCAAAGGTCCTGAGACTATGTTTTGGCCCCCCCCAAACGGTCGGACATACACTGTAAAAATTGTTTTGCAACAGTCAAAATAAGCCATCCACAGAAAAAACTCGAAAATTTCGCGCCGCTTCGCGGCATGACACAAAATACGCAATTGTTTAATGATGGAAATTGGGAAAATGGGAAAATGAATTAATGAAGTGTCTGGCAGTCTCCCCATGGCGCACGTTTAGTTCTCTCACTTAACTTTCGGTTTTTCAAAATCTTTGAAAATGTCGTTTTTTAGTGATTTTTCATTTTAGTTTTAGTTTTTAGGGGTAAGAAACACAAAATTTCGGAAAACCGATTTAGCGTTTCCTTATTAAAATGTCGCTTTGGATCTTTGTCGCTTTCTGTTAGCAATTTTCTGCAAAACTCTATTTTCTCCTTTTTTACAATATTTACCGTCTTTCCACTAACTATAATCGTCACTAAAACGTCATATCTTCCAAATGACTGAACCAATTTCAGTGAAATTTTGCCAGCATATGTATATATTGTTGTCACTCAGCTAATAAATTTCAGCAAGATGCTCCGCATGAGTAAAAAGTGATTTCAGAAAACATCAGGCAGGCATTGTTAGCCCCCCCACACCCCACCACCACGTAAGGCGAGGGCATTATTTTCATACTGGCTACATGTTAAGCTAGCTAGCTTGCCGAGTTCCGAAAAAAGGCGACGCAAACGATATGAACGCGAACATTGGCACTAAAATACCTAACAACCAATATTCGGTACTTTTTTTATAGAAATGGAATCCAGGGACATTAAAAAATGTGCAAAAGGCTTTAAATACACCAAAACAAAACGGATATACATTTTTTTCCGTCATTTAGCGGTCATCCGACCCCCTTAAAGAAATTATCGTGAACGCCCCTGCGAGTTAGTATGAATCAAACGTGCTATTATTTACGTTATGTATATGCTAACGGAAAGTGGTGTTCTGTGTGTTTTTAAAGGGACACTCGCCACCTTTAAAATGTTGTCAAATGTACGTCCGTTTGTGGTGCAAAAATATGAAAGTGAATGCTGCGAACACGACATGAACATTTGTTTCTCACAACAGTGCTCAATTTAATAAAAAATGAGTTTAAATATTTGGGCTGATGACGTCATATGAATGATTTTTTTATTGAAAAAATAAAACCTTCACGCTGCCTTAAGTAGGACTAGTGTATGGCTAATGTATGGCCAAAGGTAAAACAAATCGACTGTAATCACATTTAGTTAGAGCGACTACGACATCCGGCTGCAATGCGCACCAAATTCAAATAATTGGGGACTGGGGATGTTACAAATGTCAAAACGACAAACTCGAATTCTCTGTGATTCGACCTCAGTGGTTATTTTTCAACTTATACCATACATAATTTCAATGCCAAGCACGCACCATGGCTATCTCAACTCAAATATTATGTTTACAGGTGGGACTAGTCCCTTTAATGTTATTTTCCCGATTTTTAACGTTTTTTCCCCAAAAGTTTGTTTTTCGATTTTTTTTTTCACACAATAAATGTTTTCCTAACATTTTTTATATCTGGAATGCGCAAATAAGGTGAGAAACCCAATCAAGGAGAGAAAAAAATAGGGGTACTTTTTGCAAAAAAAGTTGGCCGCCCAAACCAAGGGCGGCTGGATCCGCCCCCTGGCGTTGGTGACAAACGTTCTGACAACGTCGTAAACCTTTATGTTTTTGTTCATTCATTTATGTTTTGTATCACCCATTTATGTTTGTTTTTAATTGGCTGTGACTAAGGGCCACACGAATAGCACAGCTGTTTTGTGGAGTGCCAGCTCGAGTCAATATATTATATATAAGCCAATCAGTGGTGACCTATACCACACGCCAATGACATTCTCTAACATTGGCACATATATATATTAGGATTTTTTTTTGGCATAGTGGGCCTGCCATCCATAGGTGTCTCATCAAGCAGAGCGAAGTTATTTATCCAACTACGATGTTATTCTTCCATTGGTTTGGTGTCATCACGAGTTGGAATTCAATTGACGCGGCTGTGTCATTTGATAGTCAATTGTTCAGGTTGAGCCCGGAGTTAATTCAGGGAGTTCCGCTGTTCTTGATCCAATCTATTGCAATATATTTTTGCTTAGCTTCATGCTTTTTTACAATTCCATCGTTACCGAAATCTTATAGTTGATATCAAATACAAAATTTGGACTTAGTGTAATATTACGCAACATTTGTCAAAGTATTGCTTTGGTAAGCAGCTTGCAATAAAACATTTTGTTAAAAATCAGCTTGTAATGTTAATGTTCATTAGCCTCAATAAAAACTGATATACCTACCAACTGAAATTACTCCACTTACAATTGCGAAGTTTGCTAACTTATTGTGGCTAGTAGTTGCAGCACAAATCAATCAAAACCGGGTACGATGCGTTGCAGGGGTGGTAAAATTGCTTTGCGTGGCCCCGACCAAAAGTCGTACTGAAAAAATGACCCCAGCCAGCTAAGCTAGGATCATTTTGGAGGTTCCCTATGCATAAAGGCACGTACATCTTTAAGGCGCAGGGGCGCGGAACTCTCCGAAGTTGGGGGCGGCTGGAGGCATTCTGAAAGTATTATTGCCATGCAACGCATAGGCAATAATTTCAAATTTGATAAAGTTTTGGGGGTGCCCTCTGGCCCCCGGTTCCTGTGTCCTTGTTCAGGCGGTTGTCAGACAATAAATTGTTGACTGTGTTTTTTCCCGTGCGGAAATACAGACGCCTGCTATATCGTTATATTATCCTCCGTGATGGAGGATGCCTACCATAAGGCACGCGAGACACTGAATGGCCGCTGGTATTTTTTTTTCATCGGGGTGAACTTTTGCGTTATTTTCCGGAGATAGATGCCGGGGGGGGCGAGGAGGGGTGGGGTTGGACCCCCCATGGGATCCCCTCCGCTCGGAGGCAGGGGATTTTGATCGCGGGCTAACCCCGGAACGGCACCGCCGGGAATCGAACCGGGAGCTGCTGCGTGGCAGTCCGAGGACATACCACGGAGCACCGGGGTACCCGACGCCCGGCCCGGAACCATGGATGAGAAATACCTCGAAAAGTGATATCTCGAAAACTACGCACGTAGCGACAAGCGGAAAACGGCATTAGTTAGGTATTTCTCATCCATGCTTAGACTATTTTGGGTATACCTTCATTTTTTTTCGTCGGAAATATGGGTGAAACTAATCATTTGGAAATCAGAGCTGAAACACAACCTGCTAATTAAAAAATGCAAGTGTTCATACATACCGACTGACGTGATTATGATACGTGATAAATAATAAATCTGATTTGGATTTTGACGAACAGTATTTCTATAGGATTATCACTTGGTTTCACAGAAAAAGGCAATAGTAAATATTTTTACTGTCATTTTGCCCCCTGTGGCTTCATCAGAATGAACATTTTGTCCCCGACCTTGTCCATAAGGACAGAACACTTTACCACCCCTGTGCGTTTGTTTCAATCCTAGACGCTATGAAGCCGGAACAGGGCATTGTTCCAGTCGGGTCCACTACAAAAGAGCTAGTGAAAAAAGAGCTAGTGCAATTTGAGCTAGTAACATTAGTATTTATCGAAAAATTGAAAAATTACCAAATACAAATTATTACGATATATTTCGAGCACGGCTCTTCGTCTGTCGTTAAACCTAAATAATCACACAATGCAGAAATGTCTTTGATGGTGCCCTGGTTGTGCTTGTGCTACAAGCTAGATTGGGAGCCTTCAGAACGCGTTGGCAGGACCATCAGTAGAAAATTGGATTTCTGCCAATTGTGTGATAGGTTTAGTGTTTAACGACAGACGAAGAGCCGTGGCTCGAAATATATCGTAATAATTTGTAAATTGGTATTTTTCAAAATTTTTCGATAAAACTTGAGGTAGGGTCAAAGGTGGAGATAATAATTACAATGATTTTCCTGTACTAACGCTGAGCATAACTAGCAACATTAGTCCATTAGGTCTTAGTGTAGGAAATCGCTAGCGTTCAAAAGGGCTAGTGGAAAAAAGAGCTAGTGCAATTTGAGCTAGTAACATTAGGGTCTAGTGTAGAAATCGTAGGTTCAAAAGGGCTAGTGAAAAAACAGCTAGCTACGTATTGAGCTAGTGCTACGAAAGATGCTAGTCTTTTGTGCTATGGAAGCAAAAAGCTAGTTGCGGCAATTAGCAAGAGCTAGTCCGGTACAGTTGGCATAGCGCCATGCTGATCAGAACTGGAGGCTGAGTTTACCAACCCTTTTAAGCCATTTTCGAAATCCATCATGAGTCTGTTGTTCGTGGGATCTGAAGACTTTTTAGCTATTTGATATTTTTTCAAAATTTATCCCCGCGCGGCGTAGGGGGGGGGGGGGTAAATATTACCCCTCCCGTATTTCCGAAATAACTCAAAACAGTAAGAGATAACGCACGTCAAAGTTTCAGTACCTTCCAGCATCAATTTGACGTCTTTCCTAAAAAAATTTCATGCAAAAAAAATGAACTTTGGGAGATAATGACGTTTTATGAGTCATGCCATGGGGGCCATTTTTGGTTGAAAACGATAAATGTTTGATGCCCTCGTAAGAAACATAGTTTAAAAGCAAATTGCAAACGAAAAACTGTTTAAAGAAAGTAAATTTAATTTTCTACAAGATGGCAATTTCGGATTTCCCAAGTTTTGGGTTTTGACACCTCAAATAAAAATAAAAAAATTCCAGAAATTTCCCGTCCAAAATTGAAATTTCAAAGGTATCTNAGGATCTAGGAAGCAGATGCGAGCCCAAGAACGCAGATATTTGATGCAATAATCACGTAGGTACGATATAAACACGATACGATATAAACCAGACAGAGGCAAAAACTTATGCCGGACCCTATAGTACAGGAGAGCCATATAGTGAGGAACCTAGGAGTATTGTTCGATCGCCACCTAAGCTGGGAAGCGCATGTCACGTCTGTCGTGAGTAAGCGCATTGGGCTCCTGATCTTCATCCGCCATCCGAGGCACTATCTCCCGAAGGATGTAATGCTGATCATTGTGCGCAGCCTGGTTATCTCGCGCGTGAGCTATATTATTTCTGTGTATGGCCAAGGGACAGCTCAAAACGAGAGATGACTGATGAAGGTGATCAACTTCGCAGCACGAGTAGTCTCAAGCCTCAGAAAATACGACCATGTGTCTCGCGCGCGGGACGAGCTGCGCATGACTACACCTCGCCAAATGTGTGACCTAAGAACAATGATAGTGGCTCATAGCGCGAAGGCGCGCGGCCAGCAGAGCTTGCAGCTCTTTTTCAGACCAACGCGGCCGCCCGCGTCTGTGAGCGAGTGACTCGCTCAGACTTCCAGCTGCGCCCGCCCGCTATGCGCACTGCGACAAGCCAGCGGTCAATTGCCTACCGAGGTGCGAAGCTGCTGAGTGAAGTCGACACGACATGAGCCGATTGTACCCGATGGGTTTTAAGCGTGCGGTAATGTCATAACTAGTCGAGTAGGTGTGTACTGTGTAGTGTATTTTATTGGAGTGTGATTTGTGACTTTACCCTCATCTTGTATCACCCATTTATGTTTGTTTCATTTGCATGACTAAGGGCACAGCATAGCCTTAGCTGTTTTGTGGAGTGCCATCTCGAGTAAATATAGTGACCTATGAATCCGGGGTAATATTTTTTCGCGACATTTTTTCGGGTGGAAGAGACTTTGCCGAGGAGGGTTCCTGGGGATGTCACGCCCCCCCCCCCTTGCCGAAAATCTGGCTGCGCCTCTGGCTAGTACGGCGCTGTACATCATGTTCGTCCTCAGCTTGACATCGTCAATCAGGCGCACCACTGCCGATGGTGCCGAGGTAGGCAGACAAGCTGTGTGATACTCACTTGTTCTCCAGAGAGCACCAGCCGCAGTAGGGGTCGCGGGCACCCAGACACTCGGCACACGTGCTGTATTGGTGGCACTCCTGCACCGTAACTTTGGAGACCTGCAGCACACGAACACAGGACACGGATCACTCATCCAGTCAATCAATCAGTCATCAGTTATTCCAAGGGAGAGGCCTAGGCAGCGTCTCAAAAAATAGCTGTTCGAAGCACAGCAGCATAGCAGAGCCAGCACTATTAGACAAAGAAGGCTCGGGGAGTCAAGAAAGTGGTGGTGCAGTGGAGGTGGTCTGACAAATTTTTAGAAGAGCAATTTTATACATTCTTGTTTGACAATTTTTTTGAGACAAATTATTGTATTTAGACAATTGAAATTTATTGGTCTGCCATTAGTGTTTTTTCATCGCTTTACGTCCATAGGTGCTGATAACTGAATTTAATTGTGAAGAGGTTTTATAAACCATGAATTTTGAGCTGTAATTAGCCAGTAACTTTTGGCACGTAACACGCGTCGCTGATCGAAACATACATTAATAAACCATGAATACTGCGCTTGTATAGCCACCGTTAGGGCCTCTGTATTCGACCAGGGGTGGTAAAATTTGCTTTGAGTGGCCCCGACCAAAAGTTGCACATGCAAAAAATGGAACCCAGCCAGCTAAGCAATGGATCATTTTGGAGGTTCCCTATGCATAAAGCACGTACATTTACGGCGAGGGGCGCCGGAAACTCTCCCGAAAGAGGGGGGGGGGGGTTGGAGTCATTCTGAAGTTAAATTATTGCCATGAGCCATAGGAATAATGTTGAAATTTGATAAAGTGGGGGGGTGCCCCTCTTGCCCCCCCCGGTTCCTGTGGTCCTTGTTCAGGCGTTGTTAGACATAAATCAGTTGACTGTGTTTTTTTCCAGTGCGGAAATACAGACCTGCTATCACTCCGTTATATTTCTCGTGATGGAGGATGCCTACGCATAAGGCACGCAAAGACACTGAAATGGCCGCTGGGTAAAAACACTAGAATCCTCTGACCGTCAGTAAAACCCTATGCTAAAAATAACACCAAGGTCTGGGTTTTGGTCTGAGTCCGGGGCCGGGGTTATCGCGCCCGGCCCGGACATGGAATAAGAAATACCTCGAAAAAGTGACAATCTCGAAAACTACGGCAACGTAAGCAGACAAGCGAAAACGGCATTAGATAGGTATTTCTCATCCATGCTTAGACTACCCTTTCGGGTATACCTTATTGTTTTCGTCGGAAAAATGGGTGAACTAAATCCAATTGGAAATCAAGAGCTGAAACGCAACTGTAATTAAAAAAATGCAAGTGTTTCATACATACCGATGCGTGATTACGATGATAAAGTGATGGAAGATACATCTGATTTGATTTTTGAACGAACAAGTATTTTTCAGGATTTCTCACTTGGTTTCACAGAAAAAGGCATAGTAATATTTTTACTGTCATTTTGCCCCCCGGGTACCTCATCAGAATGAAACATTTTGTCCCCGACCTTGTCATAGGACAGAACACTTAACCACCCTGTTCGACGCCTTCCTGTTTAGCTACCAACGCTCTGTTTAAATTGCAACTTCAGTGAATACGTCTATTTACAAAAGGTGGTTATCGATTTATTGACTCGTTAGGCGCGGGCGTCGGAAAGTTTGCGTCACCATGTAGCACCTAACGACGCAATTCAGGCAAGTCTGGGCCAGTCCTCAGCAACTGGTCTTCCAGTCACCAAGCAGACGAGTTCCCGGTCAGTCGACTGAAGCCTGTTATCCAACGTCGAGTGAAATTCAGCGTCTGAACTCTGAAAACAGCTATCAAACGTTTGAAGACCGTTATCCAGCGTCTGAGAGACCGTTACCCAGCGTCTGAGGAGCCGTTACTCAGCGTCTGAGAAAGACCATTACACTAGGCGTCTGATACGCAAGCATCCAGCACCCGAAGATCGTTACCCCAACGCCTGGCAGTCCGCTACAACTCTGGGGATCGTCATCCACGACAATGGAGCACATCGGCGGTCTGATGTCGGTGGGCAGACGGTGGTCCCTGCAGGATGTGGAGCCAGCGAGGAGTGCAGGTGAGGTTCAGGAGCTCCGGGTGACCACCGTGCACAATCCGCCATACATGTTGATCGACCGGCAGCCGGACGGCTCCTTCAAGTGCAGTGGGTACTTCTATGATCTCTGGGAGCTCATGGCCAACGAGCTGAATATCCACTTTCGGATGGTGCCGCTGTTGAGTGGCGACTATGGCAGTCTGGAGGATAATGGTACCTGGTCTGGGATGGTAGGAGAACTGGCTTACGGACGAGCCGACGTCGCAGTCGCCGCGTTGGACTTGACGTCAGATCGGGCGTCCGTTATCGACTATTTGGATGTCTATCCGGTGACGTCTGGTACCGCCAGATTTCATGTGCGACGAGACCAGGGGGAAATCCCTCAGATAACATTGCATCTGTTCAGCGCCTTGCTCAAGCCGCTGCCATGTGAAGTGTGGGTTGGACGCTGCTCGTCTCACTGTTAGTCAATGTCGGTGGTACTCCGAACTATCAGCGGATCAGCACGCACAAAGCTAAGAGCAGGAATACAGTGAGGCCATGGCCTGGCCTTCGTGTCTTCTTGTCCTGCTTTTATGGTATGGTTGGCAGGGCTGGGCTACGACACCAGCTTCTCTGTCCGCCAGGATAGTCACCTTTCCTGCTGGGCGCCTGGGCATCATCATCACCACCAGCTTACAAGCGGCCCCTGATCTCCCACTGACGTCATGAGCGAGAACCTACCCCATCAAGCAGCCTGAAACGAGTTTTTCCGAGCAAGCCTGGATGGAACTTAAGTTTGTTTTCGCGGCCATCTCTTTCCCATCAATGAAGTGGGAAATCAGCGTAAACCGATACGAAGCGTGAGCTGTATGGCGCACTGTCACTGGCCAAGGGTTTCGTTCCCCTCGGACATCAGCTCGACAGAGAGGCGCTCAAAACAGCATGCAGGGTCAGGTGATGGTTTATGTCCCGTATTGATGTTATCATCAACTCGCTAGGTACGGATGCCTGCACATTCGTCCCCTGTTCCAAATGCCAGAGAAGATCCTCGGATGCCTTCATGGCCATCTCTAAAGAAGCAAGCGAATTCGACGCGAAATTAACCGGCTCCTCTAAAATGGGCCACGCAAGGGCTGGTCGAACTACTACGAAGCGATGGATACCTTCTCAAGACTTCCAATTTGCAAGACCTCGACCAGCTACAAGGCGATGGCGCTCGGCGACTTGCTTCATGTGATGCTTATTGTACCTCTCACGATGTGCGCGTGTGCGATCATTTTTGTGCTGGAGTGGTTTCTCTTCAAGTATGATGCTATCAAGGGGCTCCTGGCAGCAACAAGGGCGTAGGAACCTTTTTCCAGTTGGTATGGCAAAGGCTAGGGTAATGTTGCACAGGCGTGCAACCAGGGATTTGACCGTGGCACACCCGTCGTACCTATAATAAGTTGTTGTACCCGTCATACACCCGACTCCGTTGGTTGCGCTTAGTTCAAGTTCCGCTTATCAGATGGCGGTAGTATCGGTGGACGTTGTGTCGTGTTATTTGTTCTAAGCACAGTCAGACATTATCTTAACTTGTAGAAGACAGTTTGATGTCGGGAAACGTAGGGGACACATTAATATATACGCACATGTTGTCATGCGATCTGCAAAATGAATTTCTTAGATACTATTCAATGCCTATGTGTCGAAACTACATAACATTTCGCATTTATGATAAATAAAAAGGGAAAAATGCTGGCTAACAGACAGACGGAAAGACAGAGAGACAGAATTATACTTTAAACAGTAAGTTAGACGCATGTTTGTTTTTAGACATGTAGACATGTATTGGAGTCACTCACAACCAGATTGTGGCTATTACAGCCCCACACAAAAATAAAAACAAACAAAGACAAAAGGTGTAAAGCAACGTAGATACGGTGCAGGCGCAGTCAGAGTCAAGATGCGAACAGAAAAGCACACGAAGTGACGAAGGGCAAAGCATAGCGTTGGGTATAGATAGCAGTTCAGTCGGGCCGAGTCATGTCCGCCAGCAAGTGTCGCCTCAGGTGAGGGCCGAACAGAAGCCGTCGGGAGTCGCACCAGCTCAGGCGGAACAAAGTTGTACAGTGCAGGCACCCGTGACCCGGCAAACCAATCGCCTTTTGCCCATCTTGGTTACGGGACCTATGTATGTAGACTGTAGAGCTAGCTCATGGTGCCGCCGAGTTGGTCGGTCGTGCACCTCCGCCACAGTGGTAAAGCCCGGCGGCTAGTGACGCCCGTCCCCCGCGGCATCTCACTTTGTGTGTCCGACACTGCGTTTGGGTGAGTTAGTGAGCTGCTTTGCATGGAGCCAACTCCAGTCTGTTCAGTAAGATCGAAACGTGGTCAAGTTCTTGGCGACCGTATATGACTCGGGCGCCATAGTAAGTAATTTGTTGAATGCGGTTTAGAGTATTCATGTATTTTGAAGTCTGTTGTCTTTTCTTTAAAATCACATCCAAAGATACTAAATTAAACATCAGCTTAAATAAGTGTGGTAATTTACCAACAATGGTCACTCGACATTCGAACTCATGACAACGGGAGGTGAAAATCCATCTTAAATATTTTTTAGGAGGTGAAAATATTTCATTTAGATGTCACTTGCACCCCAAATTTGTGGTTGTCAGAACACTAGCAGAGCATAAATCCTCCAATCAAATTCAAGTTTTGTATCCTATTTTTTTTACAAGAAGTTATGTAGCTATTGATTAATTTTAAGTGTGGTAATGTCAAACATTGGTGTAAAACAGAAGTAAAATAAGACAATAATGCAATCATAAAACTGAGCACATTTTTAAATTTAAGCACGCCCAACATCGAGGGTCCTTGATGTATAAGATTTGTTAGACCGATTGGGGGACCGAACAGAAACGGAGCGAAAAGGTCGACCAGCCCCATAACCTAACCAATACAACTAAATCGTTCGAACATTAACACATTTCCCTGAAAGAAAATCTAAGCAGCTTATACTATGGTACTATTGGTTCCGAAATGAGCGTCCCGCTGGGTTGGCCGGCACAGCAGTTTAAGGGAATATACCGCCTTGGAAAAGCATTTGGAATGATGGAGATGAGTGTCCAGATGAGTAACACTCATCTCCATCATTTCACATACTTTTATAATGAGGTATATTCCCTTTAACTGCTGTGCCATCCAACCCAGCGGGACGCTTATTTTGGAACCAATAGTACAAGGGAGAATTCGTTTAAAGCAGTTCTTAACCCAAGCTCTGTCGGTGCTCGGCGCTAGCTTATTCGTGCTAGGGGAGGCATTTGACGCCCTTTTCGAGCTCGGCTCGAATGGGGATTAGGCAGAATTCAAAAATGTCGTTAGATAGCTCGTCTAAATTTATGTCAAAATTGTCACATCGCTCAGTCAACCACTTCGGCTGTGATTATATCACTAGCGTTTTTAGATGGGGGCCCTTGACGTGACCTGATGACCTCACCTGACTGGCCTTAGTCAAAATGTGTACTTAATAAGGTGCACAACTCATGGCGAAACAGCTGTGCCTAAAACAGTGGTGCTGCACGCCGACAATTATCGAAGAAACAAAATGGCGTCCCTAACCAGCCTGCTCCTCAAAGGCCCCACCATCGGCTTTGGCACGACGCGATTTTGTTTGCCAAAGAGAAGAAAGTCAGATGGATTTTTCGATAGTTCGTCAAACCGACGTCTTTGAACGTCCTGGATACGCTAGTTGGTCAAGGGCTCAATTAAAGTTATCAAATACCTTACATAATGCCAAAAACATCAGTTAATCATGGTGTGGAACTTGTTTTCCTTTTTTGACTCCAAAACTATTTCATTCATAAAATAGCCGGTGGGCGGTGCAATTGGTAACTCTTCATCAGATTATCGTATTGATCAGTGCATATCCAGCCCATGCAATAGGTATCCCTTGTAATGGAAAGTGGTATCCATTGGAATGGAAAACAAGGCACCAAAACTAAGAAGAGTTGTTACCTGGTTGTTACCGGTGATTGCTGATTATTGCACAACTCAGCTTACATATTCCGGTTAGACTTAAATAATTGGAATAACTGTTATTCGTTTTGATTTTGTGTTATAATGCTCATACCAAGTTCAGGTTGTATATTGTTTTCAAAACGAAATGCACGAAATTCTGGTTGTCATCCTCAGTATGTGAACTGATTTTGACCTGAGCTTGACACTATCTTCACTTTAATGAGGTCAGATTGTAAAATCACATCGCTATTTAAATATAAGCGTAAAATATACTAATACAACATGTGTCGTATGCAATTTCTTTGATATTTTGCGCAGTGACCTTTTGCGACCTATTTTGACCTTGACCTTTGCCAACCGTCTAACTATAGCTTATGCGGGATGTGTATCATACCTTTGAGATCACTTTGGGTGATCATGGTCGGAAAAAGAAGAAAAACGCAAATCGAAGGCTTTGGATCGAAAGTTGACCCATACACTCAAATACCGTAACCTTGACAAAATTTGGCCTGAGTGTGACCTTGCATGTGACCAGCAATGTGAAATTGTTTAAGTGGTGCTTTATATATTTTTCATTGAGAGCTTTCGAAAGCCACCTGTGAGTCTTGCTGTGATCAATTGGTTTGGAAAAGATAACCAAAGTGGAAGCATTTAACACCCCCCCCCACCTCATCCGCCCCACCCGTTCCCTCTCCCCTTTAGTCAATGGTGTTCGGCTGAGACCCATCGTTGGCGGTTTGGTTATTCTTATTTCTACCCAAAATTGTGAGTATGCTTTCAAATAATAGGAAAAGAGACGCGAAATGTGAGTTCAAGAGTCAAAAACTAAATAATGTAGGTATTCAATAAATAATATAGTATATTCGTTCATGAGCAGTTCATGAACATTCGTGAACTGTTCATGAACAGTCATTTCTTCGTGAAAAGATGACCTTGATCAGGAAATTCGTAAACGAACAAATAAACAAAAGAACACTCTTCATGAACTGTGAGATATACAAACACCAAACTCTGTCGTTTTCATCCAAAGTATTTAACACATTGATATTCATTTTAAGCTCAGTGGTATGTTGCAAATGACAAATCTCAGCCTGCTCCTCAAAGTTTGGGGGTAGCACCCACTAAAAAGTGTCAGGACAGCTGCCTACACTGCCCCGACGGTTCCAGCGCCTTGCAGATAAGTCAGGGACTATCACAACTGACCGTTCTGGCGGTGGTGGCCGGCGGCTCGTGGGGCGACACTGACACGATTGTAGCACACCGGTCAGGCTTGTAGTTGTTCCAGAAGAGCACGTCGTTGGCTGCGTCTTTGGCTGCGTCCTTGGCCGCGTCCTGGCAGTCGGTTCGCACGCTGCACCTGAAACACAGAGAGAAACGGACAGCGTCAGGCAATACCTACGGTGCGCGCTTCGTAAAACCACATCGGAGAAACGGACAGCGTCCGGCATGTCACTCATGTGTGCGGCGTACATGCGATCCCCAGTGAGTAGTTTCGTCGCTTTTCTACGATGTAAGCTGAGCCGGCAGCGGGATGGGTTGGACTAGCCAGCTGCCCGCCACTGCTGCCAGTGCTGCATGGTTGCGACACACCACAGGTTTGGGACACGTCCCCGGACAGGATGATGAGAATACCCTGGATTGCCACGTCAGCGACAAATGACCGCAAACGACAAACAAGGAGACCGGTTTGTTTATGTTAAAATAGCGTTCGAACGCGGAATTGTGCTTCAGATGCTTTTTCCCTCTGCAAGACAGTTAATGTTTTTGACGCTATATAAATATTGGTATAGATAGTCTTGGGAAGTAAGCATCATTATGGGTGGGGCATGCCAGTTTGCTGTAATTCATTGGTTATTTAATAATATGGAAATGGTGTAATGCAATTTTCAATATGGATCAAACAATGCTGAATACCTATTTGTTCATACCATACCTTTTAGGGATTTGTTGATCCATACCTGGAGAGCAATTTGTGTGAAAAAGAGTTTCTCAATCTAAAGCTTTGGACGGAAAAATATGAGTCAGTCAACTAAAATACCTTGTTTTTACCTTGACCCGCTGTGACTGACTGTGACCTTATTCGAATATTTCTCGTATGCTGCTGATTTGTCTCATTGGAGACTTCCTATGCCGCCCTTGCGCATCACGCTGCAGTTATTAGATCGGAAGATAACGAGGGGACGTGTTCGGCTGATGTGGTTGGCGGGAAGCTCTCCTGTATGTCGAAGCTTCGCGCTTCGACTCGCTAGGTGGCGCCGCCATGGTCTCCTACATCAAAAGGCGCCGACAGGATTGCCAATCCAGGTATTTCTATCCATGGACAGCACGCGGACACGCACACGGCGCTGTCAATGGGGAGAGGCCCTGGAGACATGGATTCCGAGCGCGACGATACACACACAACACACACACACAACAACACACACACACACACCACACACACACAACACACACACACACACACCCGCACCCATGTAACGGAGCCGAACTGCGAAACGGACGCACACGGCGGGTGTAGAATGAGGCCGAGGCATGAGGCAGAGGAAGATACAAAATTAGAGGCAAATTAGAGAAATAACTAATTTATAGACAGAGGCAGAGGCAGAAGGCAGAGGCAGAGGCAGAGCAGATGCAGAGGGCAGAGGCAGAGCAGAAGCAGAGCAGAGGCCGGAGGCGGAGGCGGAGGCAGAGGCAGAGGCAGAAGGCAAGAGCAGAGGCAGAAAGGCAAGAGGCAGAGGCAGAGGCAGAGGCAAGGCAGAGGCAAGGCAGAGGCGAAGCAGAGGCAGAGGCGAGCGGAGGCGGAGGCGGAGGCGGAGGCGGTAGGCGAGGCGGAGCGGAGCGGAGGCGGAGTGGAGCGGAGCGGACGAGGCGGAGGGCGAGGCAGAGGCAGAGGCAGAGGCAGACAAGCAGAGGCAGAGGCAGAGGCAAGCAGAGGCAGAAGGCAGAGCAGAGGCAGAGCAGACGGCAGAGGCAGAAGGCAGAGCAGAGCAGAGGCAGAGCGGAGGCGGAGCGGAGCGGGGCGGAGGCGGAAGGCGGAGCGGAGGCGGAAGCGAGGCGGAGGCGGGAATAGTTGGCGGAGCATGCTTTGTCGCAATGGTTTGGGCCGCCTATTGGGTCAGTTGATCCACTTAAAATGGACACAACGCATAAACTCCAGAAGCACCGTTTCCAACTACGAACAGATCGAAAAGAAGAAAAAAAAAAAATCGGCCCAGTAGATTCGAAGTATGGGCTCGACTGCTAATCTGGTCGATTTTTTCAGACCCTCCCGCGGCGAACACAAGTTGGCAGGAAATGACATCGGCCCCGACAAACCGCCACAACTTTCAACAGCCCCCAGGAAGTTGGCGACACACGATTGCGGCTTTAGTTAGCAGGACGGCGGAGACACTACGCGGGCGGGACAGACATACAGGCCGACAGAAACCAGGACCGGCGCAGACCCAGGCAGACCAGACCAAGGCGGTGGAGGGGAACGACAGACAGACAGACAGACAGACAGACAGACAGACAGACAGACAGACAGACAGACAGACAGACTCAGCAGACCAGACCAGGACCGGGACGGACCCAGCAGACCAGACCAGGCAGTGGCGAGGCGACAGGCCAGACCAGGACCGGGACAGACCCAGTAGACCAGACCAGGCGGTGACGAGACGACAGAGCAGACCAGAACCGGGACGGACCCAGCAGACCAGACCAGGACCGGGACGGACCCAGCAGACCAGACCAGTTGGTGACGAAGGCACAGAGCCGACCAAAACCAGGACCGGGACAGATACAGACCCAGCTAGACCAGACTCAGTGGTGAGAGGCGACAGAGCCGACCAGACCAGGACCGGGACAAACCGAGCAGACCGACATGTGTGGACGAGCGACAGAGCGACCAAACCCAGGAACCTGGATCTGTTGATCCCAAGTAGACCAGACAGGCGGTGTCGAGGCCAATAGCAGACCAGACAGACCGAACAGAACGCAGCCAGAACCGGACCATACGGAGGCGAGGCGACAGCGCCGGAAACGATCACTTTGCAGCTGTCCAGATACCGTCACGATATTAGACTCACGCGAATACAAATACGACATTCGACCAGCTAATATATCAAAGTCACACAGAGAATAGTTCAGGGTTCAAAAACAACTAATATAAATTAGCTTTATTCGCTAGATTAAGGGCTAAAGCCCCCTTAGAAATGATTTAAGTGGACTGAAGCATCTGATATTCTGAAAACGTAATACTTGTACTGCTGAATCTATTGTGGTTGGCACAGGGACATAGCCAAGGAGGAGGGGCACAGGGGCAATGTCCTCCTCCTTAGCAAACCAATTAACATGAAATAAATTGAGTTTCTGTTGACGATCGACCCCCGGGTCAATACATACGGCTGGAGAACAAAATTTTATTCTACCACTGGCGTGCCCCCCCCCCTCCCTTTCTGATAAAAAATACTGGCAACATGCCTGAGCTGACCAACTACATTTCTTTCATATACATTTAGAACTACATTTCCATCAAATAGCAAAATAAATACTCCTTTGAAGGGTTCGTGCAATAGTCAGCACACATTTCCAGCTAAGAAGAGCCGTCCTCTTCAACCAGCACCGAGCAGCTCATATGGTCGGTAAGGCACTGTACTATCATCAATCATCATGTTCGACCTCAGCTTGACATCGTGATTCAGGTGCACCACTGCCGATGGTGCCGAAGTAGGCAAACGAGCTGTGGGGTACTCACTTGTTCTCCAGAGAGCACCAGCCGCAGTAGGGGTCGCGGGCGCCCAGACACTTATTGCACGTTCTGTATTGGTGACACTCCTGCACCTTCACTTTGGAGACCTGCCGGCACACGGACACACGGGCACGGGGCAGTCATCCAGTCAATCAGTCAGTCATCAGTTATTCCAAGGTAAGAGGCAGCGTCGCAATACCAGCTCAGAAGCACAGTATCATAGCCAGACGATGTTAGACAGAGACGCACCATGTCTGAGGGTAGGGCAGACGACGGCTCTCCCCGCTGACACCCACATCCTCTGTCCCCACAGTACGACGGGCGCAGGTCAGTTCCTCTGATCAGGACCAGGAACTATCATGGGCTGGGTGCACCCATGGTGCCCACTCAGTTGATTTTCTAAAATGTCTGGTGGGTATGCATTTTTGACTTTTCATGGTTACTGGGTGGGCAAGGGTATGGCAATTTTGGAATAATGTCGCTAAAGAGTTATTTTTTTTACTTGACAAACAGATTTTTTTAACCCGGTAATTTTGTATATATGATTATAGGACACTTAAGCAATAGACTTCAATTATAACAACAATAATTCGTGGTAAGTAATAGGGCAGTAATATTTGTAAACCATTCCCTGATTCTAGTCTGATCCAAATATGAAAATGTACACCCAAAGTGTTCGTATAAGTTCAAATCAGCAGCCAACACACAGGAGCCATATTATTTCTCGTTAATATTATGAAAGTCAAATCAATGCTAGGGTAGGTTTGCAAAATTTTGTGAAAATTATTATCACTCTTATCTGATGGGCCCCAATGGGCATGGTATCATGTTATTAATTTGAATGGGTCTGGACGGGGTCTGGGCTTGGTGTTCATGGGTTTCGGCTGGGTTGGGCTTAGGGTTTGGGCACCCATGACAGTCTCTGATCAGGACATGTCCCTGTATAGTGTATAGCTCACTGTACGCACTCGCTCTGCAGTCGACCGTAAACCCGAGCAGCTATCGAGACATCGATCAGAGGCCATGTATAGGGGCGGCCTGCGAGGTGCGAGCCGGCTCCGTTCGCCGCGCACCCACCGGCCCCGTGTGTGACAAGCGCATAATTCATCGGCAAAATGGCCCGGGAGGAGAGTGATACGCTTTGTTAAAGAGACACTGTCTAATGAATGTAAAATGTGATATGTTAAAGAGCAATCGGATTGGATTAACACCATGAAGTCCGTTTTTTTGTATTCGCGACCAGTCCCCCAATATCATCGTTCAAAGACCAGTTTTCTTACAGCCAATGACCTTGACGAATACGCTCACCATATACGTACCAGAATCTATTAATTGTAGCGTTGTGCAACAATTGTAAATGGTGATATTTTTCGCTTAAGCATTTTGTCGCAATTTGTAATGTCAGAAAGCACGTAATGTATAATGCCTGATTGAAGCTCAATAATAGGCATAATAAAAAAGATTAATCCTGAAGGGAAAATATGAATTTCGAAGTGATTTTTACTTTTCCGATGGGATTTTAATTTCCTGCCATTGATTAATTTATTTTTTCGACCGAGTTTCATATATCGGATTGCGTTCATTGTTTACATCTGTTCTGCCTTGAAGGAGACTGGCGAACCGCTGCGAATTTATGTACTGAACTATGTAGTAACCGTTTTCACGAAGATATTTTTGGTATCAATTGAAACTTTATGAATTGAATTGGGTATAAAGTTTCAATTGACACAAAACAAAAATTCAGGAAAAGCCGTGCTCTTAGACTCAATTACCCAAAACTCACAAAATATTACCGGGTACTACCGGGTACTACCAGTTTTATTTTTACTCGGTAGTACCAGCCACCTGGTAGTACCCGGTATTATTTGATACGTTTTGGGCAATTATATAGGCAACACGGCTTTTCCCGGATATTTTTGTTATCAACTGAAACTCGATGAATTATAAAGTTTTAATTGACACCAAAAATGAATGCGGGAAAAGCGCTGTTTTGAGACTCAATTACCCAAAACGCACGAAATATTACCGGGTACAAGTAAATCCTTCGTGAAAACGGTTATCATTTAGTCAACAACAACTGTGTAGTGGGCAACGTTAACTTAGAAGATATTCAGGTATTCCCTGCACATGTATCTCACTTGTGTACAACGCAATGGTTAAATGTTTCAACTGCGCTGAATTTGGTGCTAAATTACTGCCATATATCTAGTGGTGGGTAGAAATCGTAAACTTGTTAAGATTCTTCTAAAAATTTAATAAATTGTTGTTTTTCAATATTTACTCTGCTTGGTTAAGCCCTTTTAATGACGATTACAAATCATTAGTAGGCCCTATAGGACTTGTTTAAGCCTGTTGTTGCGGTATCATCCGGAAAAGGCAGTGTCCCTTTAAAGAGACTGTCCCACCTTAACATTATATTTGAGTTGAGATAGCCATGTCGTGTGCTTGGCATTGAAATTATGTATGGCAGTAGTTAAAACAACTACAATGGTCTAATAAAATATAAATTTGAGTTTGGTTTTGAAATATATAAATTCGCCAGTCCCAGTGTATTTCAACGTGGACCCTGAGCCGATAACGTCGTCACTCTTTACTAAATGTTGATGATAGTCCGTCATAGTCGACTTGTTTTATAAAGTCATCCCTAGTGATATTCGGTGTTTCGCTGGCGTGCTTGAAAACCGCAACCAAGTTAAGAAGGAGCATGGATGAGAAATACTTATTATATCTTATTATATTATTATATCTAGGTATTTCTCATCCATGCTTAGGGATGAAAAATACCTCAATATACCCAAAAGCTCCGATTTTGTCCTTCCTATTGTGGAGGACGTCCTCTTTTTATTTCATATCTACGTGCTTAGTCAGTCAAAAATATAGATATTGTTTTGATTTTTTAGGGACATCGTCCAAGCTTTCAAATCCAATATAGTTGTAAATTTTTAAACATATTTGCAAATGGTAATTTTGTGATATTTCGTTTTTCTTTTGCAAAAAAATGTATAAAAAATAGAAATGGTCAAACATATTAAATTCTAGAAGATATATTGAAGAACCAAGTATCGACGATAAAACAATGTTTTCCATCCACCTGCTCTGGACTGCTCTGCTCTGCGAACCGTTCTGCAAATCGCTCTGCTCTACGAACCACTCTGCTCTGCAAACCGCTCTGCTCTGCGAAACGCTCTGCTCTGTGAATCACTGCTCTGCGAACCGCTGTCATTTGACAAGAGCTGCAGTTGTATAACGTCAGTACTGCGGGCCAGTCTAGTTCCGCTGGCTGGAGTTTGTGGCGCAGCCTCCGGCAGCATTTCAACACATCCCTATGTGGTTAGGGATTAACAAGTCAGGATTTGCTCCGGCGTGGTTTTTCAAATGGGATGGAGATTGACAAAAAATAATAAATAATAATACCACAGCTCTAAGGGCAATCAGCTGTTCAGTAAACAAAGTTTGGCGGGCGGCGCGAGGAAGTGGTGAGATTGATTATTAAAGTTAGAATTAGTTATAGTGTGAAATGTCTCGAGGACAGGGGCGATCCAGCCCCTCGGTTTGGGGGGGGGCTAACTTTTTCCTGCAAAAAGGTACAATTTTTTCTCCACGGATTGGGGCTTTTCACCTTAGTTGGCATTAGAGTTTAATAAATGCGATTTGTTCCGAAAAAAACGAGGTCAAAATAATAGTTCTTTTGTATCTATTTTAATAAAACACGGATCCGCCTTGACGTTTCATGCGCCACTTGTCAGGGCCATGGTGACGCCATCTTCATGGAATGATTCAATTTCAGGAGACCATTTACTGTTTTTGAAGACCATTCACTGTTCTCAACAGCTGACTGCAAAACGATCACGCGGGTTTGATCCTCGGTCGGGACAGACTTGTATTATTTTTTTACTGCCTGATTCTCTCAGAAACATAATTTTGTCAGCTGGAGATAAATTTACTATCAAAGCCAAACGCAGAGATCATGTATATTTATCAGGCAAAACTATTTACTGACAGGTCTCGAATGGAAACTGTGCGGGTTTCTCAAGAAAAATATTATTTTTCAAGAGGTTTAAAAGGTGTTTCTGAGTGCAGTCTTATTCCATCGATAGACGCTGTCCAGCATGCGCATTTATTCCACAGACAGACAAACAAACAGGCAGGCAGGCAGGCAAGATTTCTGAATATCTGTTCTTTTCTCTGAAGAAAGCTCTCGCACTAAAGGTCCTCGGAATCGCTCGATAAAACAATGTTTTACATCGCCAAAGTTCGAGGAATCTGGTGTTTGTGGTGAGTGTTTGCATTACGTTCTGCCGTTTATATTATGTGCATACTGTTCTGCCGCTGCAGCAATACTGCTTCAGCGGCAGAACAGTGCCTATTCAGCTGGTTTGAGGGAGCAGGGCAGCGACCAGCCGACACCGCCGCTCCTCCGTGCCTCTGCCGCTGTCGAGCTCTACATGACAAGACGGCGGACGGCGGACGCCGGCACCGCGAGGATTTACCATAATCGGATTAGAGTGGCCCGCCGAGACCCGGAGCAAGGACGTTCTGAACTGCGAAACGGCAGCCCTCACGAAGTCACGATAATCGGCAGGCGTGCAGAGAGACGTGGAGACTGGAGACGACGGGAAGAAGCGAGAAGGTGAGATGCACGGAGGAGACGTGGATAAACGGGAAGTATCGGGCGTATTCGTGGAGACGGGTGACACGGGAAGAACGGGTGACGTGGAGTGACAGGGACGGAGAAGACCCGGCGACGAGGAAGACGGACAGGGAGGTGGACCAGGCAACTCAGGACCCGAAAGACATGACGGTTAAACAGGGTCTTCTCCATTAATTATTCACTCGGGCCGATGTCATCAAATAGCACTCCGAAGCACTGTATTCGTGGGTCAGTTCACTACGACAGGGTCGCAGTCGTACGCCGTGAGCGGTGACAGGTGAGACACAAAACACTAACCTTAGGTGGCGGTCATATGTTCAGGATCAGAGTGAGAGTTGAGCCCTCGGCGGGGGTCGAAGCGCAGGTCAGAGCGCCGGCCATATCAGAGACTGGCCTGGCCCACTACTTGGCAGGCCCAGACGGCGTACATTGCGTAGACGGTGTTGATATCGGCCACGGTATCCCAGGAAAGAAGTGCGGGTCATCAGACACAGTCCATGGCGTTCTCACTTAGCTCCAAACTTAGGAAATCAACGGTTGTGACCACTAGTTCACGACGACATTCAAGCACCTACAGGGGATCGCGTATGGAGCGGGACAGACATAGCAGGTTTGGGTGAGATGTGGTGACCTATAGCACAGCATCCAAATACGACCTGAAAGCGGGGACTGAATAGCCTGGTTGTGCATGTGACACGACCTCGCCATCCATACCAGCCTGAAGCGGGGACAGATATAGCCAGGTTAGTGAGATTAACAGACGCCATCAAATACCACCTGTAAGGCGGGGACCAGGACTCATTTGGCTGGATTAGTGAGAAATGTAAGGGACTGTCCATCCAACACCACCTGGAGCGGGGACAGAACAATAGCCTGGTTTAGTGAGATGTAACAGTAGCGCCATCCAATACCAACCTGGAGCGGGGACAGACATCTGCCTTGGTTAGTCCTGAGATGTAAGACGCTCCATATGCAAGATACAGCCACATGAGCGAGGGGTACAGACAAAGGGCTGGTATAGTCGAAAATTACAGACAGCATATGCATCCTACCTGAAAAGTTGGGGACAGACATAGCCTGGTTTAGTGAGATGTTAACAGACGCCATCCAACCACCTGAAGTCTGGAGTACAGAGCATTGTACCCTCGGTTAGTGAGATGTAACCAGACGCATCCAACACACCTGAAGCGGGACAGACATAGCCTGGTTAGTGAGATGGTAACAGACGCCATCCAATACACCTGAAGCGGGGAAAGACATAGCCTGGTTAGTGAGATGTAACGACGCCATCCAAACACCACCCTTGAAGCGGGGACCAGACATGCCTGGTTAAGTGAGATGTTAAAGACGCCATCCAATAACCACTGAAGCGGGGAAGACATAGACTGGTTTAGTGAATTAACAGACGCTCATCCAATACAACTGAAGCGGGGACAGACATAGCCTGGTTAGTGAGATGTAACAGACGCCATCCAATGCCACCTGAAGCGGGGACAGACATAGCCTGGTTAGTGAGATGTAACAGGCGCCATCCAATACCACCTGGAGCGGGGACAGATATAGCCTGGTTAGTGAGATGTAACAGGCGCCATCCAATACCACCTGGAGCGGGGACAGACATAGCCTGGTTAGTGAGATTTGTAACAGACGCCCTCCAACACCACCTGAAGCGGGGTTAGTGAGATATAGCTGGTTAGTGAGATGTAACAGACGCCTCCAATACCCTGGAAAGCGGGGACAGACATAGCCTGGTTAGTGAGATGTAAAGACGCATTCCATCCACCTGAAGCGGGGCAGACATAGCCTGGTTAGTGAGATGTAACAGACGTGCCATCCAACACCCACCGCTGAGCGGGACAGACTAGCCCGGTTAGTGAGATGTAACAGATCGCCATCCAATACCACCTTGAAGCGGGCACAGACATAAGCCTGGTTGTGAGATGTAACAGACGCCATCCAACACCACTGAAGCGGGGACAGACATAGCCTGGTTAGTGAGATGTACAGACGGGCATCCAATACCACTGAAGCGCGGGACAGACATAGTTCCTGGTTAGTGAGATGTAACGCGCCAATCCAATCCACCTGAAGGGGGACGACATGCCTGGTTAGTGAGATGTAACAGACGCCATCCCATACCACCTGAAGCGGGGACGACATAGCCTGGTCAGTGAGATGTAAACAGACGCCATCCTAATACCACTGAACGGGACAAGACATAGCCTGGTTAGTGAGATGTAACAGACGCATCCAACACCAGCCTGAAGGGGTTTAGTGAGATAATAGCCTGGTTAGTGAGATGTAAAGGCGCCATCCAACACCCACTGAAGCGGGGACGACATAGCCTGGGTTGTGAGATGTAACAGACGCCATCCAATACCAACTGAAGCGGGGACAGACATAGCCTGGTTACGTGAGATGTCAGACGGCATCCAATACCACCTGAACCGGGGACAGTCATAGCCTGTTCTAGTCGAGATGTAACAGACGCATCCATACCCACGCTGGACGGGGACAACGACATAGCCTGGTTAGTGAAATGTAACAGACAGCCATCCAACACAACCTAAAAGCGGGGACAGACATAGCCGGTTAGTGAAATGGTAACAGACGACAATCCATAACCACCTGAAGCGGGGACAGTCATAGCTGGCTAGTGAGATGTAACAGACGCCTCAATACCACCGGAGCGGGGACAGACATAGCCAGGTTAGTGAGATGTGACCAGACGCCATCCAAAACCACCTGAAGCGGGGACAGACATAGCCTGGTTAGTGAGATGTAACAGACGCCATCCAATGCCACCTGAAGCGGGGACAGACATAGCCTGGTTAGTGAGATGTAACAGGCGCCATCCAATACCACCTGGAGCGGGGACAGATATAGCCTGGTTAGTGAGATGTAACAGGCGCCATCCAATACCACCTGGAGCGGGGACAGACATAGCCTGGTTAGTGAGATGTAACAGACGCCATCCAATACCACCTGAAGCGGAGACAGATATAGCCAGGTTAGTGAGATTAACAGACGCCATCCAATACCACCTGAAGCGGGGACAGATATAGCCTGGTTAGTGAGATGTAACAGACTGAGAAACTGAAGTGATTCGAGATTGGAGTGCATGGCGGGGAATAGGACCTGAAGACGAACGAAAACGTTAATTTGTGCAGACACAAATTTATCTGCACAAATCGACACAACACCATAGGTGTTGTGAATAGTAGACTCTCTCTGTCCATTGTTAAGTGATAATATAATTCAAAAATGTTTAAATGCAAAAAGTTTATGTTTTTAAGTAAATTAATGATGATGTAAGTGCCCAGCCAGTAA
Organism: Semibalanus balanoides; assembly: GCA_014673585.1. Lineage (NCBI taxonomy): Eukaryota > Metazoa > Arthropoda > Thecostraca > Balanomorpha > Balanidae > Semibalanus > Semibalanus balanoides. The sequence goes on from VOPJ01012269.1 coordinate 95,199, forward strand.
TCCCGGTCCGATCCCAAACGGGATTTCTGGACTTCCAACTCAGCCACCCCGGTCGGGATCGGTTCGGGAAATGAGACACTTTGTACGGTCTGAGGCGGTCCGGAATTCCCGACTTTGTTCGTACGTCCGCTTGGGAAGTCCCGCACGTTTCCCGAGCCATGAATGGCAAATACACATTGAAAACGTGCCATCCCGATCTGGATTCCAACCCTGCCCCGCCCGGCCGGTCCGGGAATAAATCGTCATTGGCATTGTGGATAGGCCACGGATATTTCCCAAACGACGTAACCACGCGACACCAATGTTTAGGAACTCCCATAGTCGGTAGAAGTTGAGAGATCATATTTTTATTATATATTTTTTTTAGGAAGACTGCTTCGGCCCGTTTGGACCATTACGCAGTCATGGAATGAAGGAGACAGTGTGAAGTGGATCAAAATGAAACGCCGACCGGGCAACCGCCCCATAGACAGGCCCTTCATCGCAGACGAAGCTGCGAGGAGGGCCCACGCCATGGCGACGGTCACCACTCCCGGGGACGGTTTGAGGCCGCCACATGCTCGGTGGCCAGCAACCGCCATCGGACAATGACCAGCAGTCTGGAAAATTTATTGGGATCTGGATGATCGTAAATTTGAATCAAAGCACACATATCATAAATGAATGCACAAAACGAAGGTAGTTAGAGAGAACAAAGAGTGATAACGATGACGAGTGATGAGCAATAAAGACAATGACGAGCGACACTTGAGCAGCGTGGTACGGAAAACTGTATAAATGGTCGCGACGCATGATAAACGAAATAAATGTTGATAAATAACAAAAGACATGACGCGCAAGGAATGGCGCTGCTGAACGCCATCTGGCGTTGAACCAAGGCACTGCTCCTTCGGCAGAGGCCGCATGGTGTGTGTAGAAGCCGGGATCGTGGAGGTCTGGATCTCTACGATTTTCCCACGCAACTCCTAAATCTGGCGATTGGGAAAACAATGGAAATCCCAAGCCGTTTCCAAGTTGGGATTTGTGCGGGATTTCCCAATCATTGTGTATTGTGTATTGTGTATTGATTAAATCGTCTACAGGCTCATTACCCAGTTACAGACGAAGTCAGAAAATAAAACAATAATAACACGACAAAATTAGCCGTAAAAACACAACAAACACATTCACTAAGTAGTTATCAATAGCACTGATGAGGATTTAGACAGGTTGGGAAATCCTCAATTAACCCAATCGCATCCTTACCGTTGATCCGCGAAATGCCTGGGAAATTGCCCAAATGTGCCGCAACCCCGATTGGAAGAAGTGTGGGATTTCCATAGCTCTTCCCAAGCTGTCCCAATCTGTACCCAACTAAATTGCTGGCTGGGTGATCACTAGCATTGCAATGCTTTTTATTGTTATAAATAATGGCCTAAGCTATGGAATCGAGCTTTCGTTTTTACAACATTTTCAAGAGTAATCTTGAAAATGTTGTAAAAACGAAAGTTCGATTCCATGGTTTAGGCCATTATTTGTTTTAAAAAACATTGACATGTTAGTGATCATTTACATCATCATTATTTTATTAATTATGGAATCTACCACCAACTCATGTGTATTTTTTTTAAATCAAAATTGTATTTCATTATATCAACACTTAGCATATCTTACTTTTGCCGCGCACGTTGACAGCATTGTGAAACGAGCAAATCGATCTCTGGGTCTACTCATCCGCTCTTTTCATCTGGCTCCAACCACGGTACAACTTTAATCGCACCGCTATTGTGGCGGCCTATTTTTCCAACGTGCGATCATTTCCCGAGTTTGTCAACTGTTAATCTGGCTGGTGCGGCTGACTACCATACAAGGCGTCGAATCGGTGCAGCACAAATTCCTTATGTGGCTTCTTCACAACACCATCCGGCAATGCTCCTCTCTCCCATCGTGACCTCTGTCACCACTTCAAAATACACTCCCTTAGCCGGCACGGCGAGTTTCAGCATGACGCTCTTTTTTCTCAAAAACCGTTCATGCAGCAACTGGGACACACCGCGTTTGCTCGAAGCTTTTTTCTTCATAGGTGCACTCGACGAACCCGCCCAAACTGCTTCATGTGTCATCTCGTGTCAACATTGTAAAGAATGGAATGTTCACTGCATGCCGATTATCTCGAACGCCTTCCTAAGAGAATAAGAGTGTCGGCGACATCTTCGATGATAGCCATGGCTCCTTCAAAGCGGCAGGTTTCTTTAAGTATGTAGGGAAGCAGTGTGGACTGCATGATGTTTTAGCGTACGCGTAAACGCGTTTATGTTCTTTTCTTCTGCGATTGTCTTTTATTCACACTTTCTGTTGCTTGTTTGGTGGTGTATATGTTTGTGTTTTTTAACTATTTGACTTCGCCTGTCATTGGGTTCATCCCGTTGGTGATACAGTTGAATAAAATAAAATAAAAAATAAAATCCGTCATGGAGTCTCAGCATTCTTTTCATCGTAATCCAAACTGACGAATACATAAAATGTCCATCATCAAGTTTAATTTCTACACCTTTGTGCTTATGATTCCGACATTTCTAGACGGGTGGGTGGGGGCTGTCAACTGAAGTTTCGTAAGGAGTTTGACTTTTGAAAATATAGTAGCAACAGCTTTAGTACCAACGGTGGACGAACCACGCAGAGGTGAGATACGACCACCCTAACCGGGTCCCTGCTACCGTGACCCTAACGAAGACCCCCACCCCAGACAGGGTCAACAAAACCCCAGTGGAGGGGAGGGGAGGGGAGGGGAGATCAGGCACGAGGTCACTATGTCACGCAGCCCGAGAAACACGTGCCGGCTCTCTCTGCTGATGTGGAAATCACACCGTGTTCAGTAGTGTCAATTGAACATGCAGCAATTGAGTTGTCTAAAATAATCCTCGCCTCGCTGTCCTTGTCTTTGTTTGATTTACACAAGAGACTTTGGTGCCACACACAATGTTTACCCTTTCCTAGGGGGTAAAACCAGCCACAGCCGAGCAGTGGTGATCTAGGTTGGGCAAAATGAGAAATTGGCCCCCCCCCCAACTGTCCAAAATAGGCAAAAATGACACATTTAATGATATAGAAGGAAATCTAAGCAACTTTTACGAATAAAATTTTGTTTGAAAGCTACCAATGCATAAGCAAGCGAAATCCGATGAATTTTCAGAATTGTGTGAGACTTTTAGGAATCCCCCCCAACTCCCGTTCTGGAGCCGCCGCTGCAGCTGGGTACAAGACCCACATATGTTTTTTGCTACCCACCGGGCGCTTGACTCTTTTCATTTACTCTTGGCCAAATACAAAATGTTTTATTTCTCTCTGAGCGAGAGAGAGTAAATGAAAAGAGCCACAGACAGATTAACAAATATTTTGATCGAGC